>JAGWCC010000790.1:0-158412 GCA_022651775.1 Drusus annulatus
TTTTTAATACTGTATTTTTATGTATTGTTTTATTTAGATTTATGTTTTTTGATTACTCTATATTTGTATATTTGTTGTAACTCATATATTATTCAATCTACCTTGTCTCAAAGTGAGTTTTTATAACTTATCGAAATTGCTATGCATGTTAGCAAAATATTAAAATAATAAAATAATTATTTAAAAAATGTATTTTAAATAACAAAATGTGTAATTTATAAAATAAATTAATTGATAAATATTCTCATCAAATAAAAAAGTATATATTTTCGTGGAAAGCAATCACTTTGTGGCTTAACATATTTAATGAAACTTTATATAAGACAACAGATCGTATTTAGTATTATGACCGTCCGGTTTTGCTTATCCTTAGCATTATCAAGGTACAAAATTTAACCGGTCGGTATTTAAATTCATAAAAATCTGTGGTCTCATACAAAGTTATTATTTATTTTCATTAAATAAGTATATGACTTCAATAATACTTTATTTTTTCTTCGCCCAACCTTAAAGGAAGTAAATTTTCCGTCCAAGGCTTAACATATGTTTTATTCTAAACTCCTTTGCCCCAGAAATATTCCTGAAACCAAACATAACAACCCTCGCATGACACACTTGTTCAAGGCCATTGTCCGTCGTAATACGAAAAGTGACCGTTTTTATAGCCTTGGATAACATCTAACCGAGTCTGAAGATATCTTATATCTTTTTGTTCTTGCTTTTCCTACGCAGCTTTCCGACAAAATGTACGTGTGCTCAGAGGCGGCTCTGGGGGTTCAGAAGTGGAAGGTCAATTGAAAGAAAATCATAAATTTTTTCGTAAGAAGCAATCACATGGTGGTTAGACATTATATTATTAATAATAAAAAACTTTGTTTTTAAACCACAGAATTTATTATAATGAAGGCCAACCGGTTTCGCTTAGATCAAGCCGTCAGGGCATATAATTACTGACAGTTATTTATGTGCCCTGACGAAGCTTGATCTAAAGCGAAACCGGTTGGCCTTCTCGTTATAAATTCTGTGGTTTAAAACAAAGTGTTCTTTTATTATTAATAAAATCATAAATATTAGCTAATCCAACCTTCACGCCTCTCGATCCTTAAGTAAACAATATTACATCTTACATCCATATGCGGCATTTTTTTTAGAACCTTAACTCATAATTTCTGAATTCGTGATGTGTTGACGGTGTTCACCTCGGATTTGTAGCGGCATAAAATAAATATAATACAAAATACTAATATAATAAATTTGTCGGTACTCACCAATATCCGAAGCCGGTAACACAATATTGTTTTTTTTTTCAGCGTTATTTATCTTATCACTAATTAACACATAAAACTTAAGTGTTTTTTCTATTATTTATAAATGTTTTGACATCGATTGAGCAGTAATTACTATGAATGCAGAGCTCCGCTGAAATTGAAAATGTCTACAAAAATCCATGTACCTAAATAAAAGAGTGGGGTGGGTACACAGCCCTTGGATTCTAATAATAAAAAAGCAAACTAACATTTCTTGTATATTAAATCCACCCCTTCTTTCTTTGGCCGCTGCAAAATGATCAATAACACGGCTCAATAACTGCTCGCGACTGCTTTTAATATGAAATCAACTGAATTATACATATTTAATTATTAAAATGCAAATTACGTACATCAGCAAAAGGTAAACAAAACCCAACTGCCAACTGCCACAATAAACACATGTTCAAAATGGCCATTGTTTCAACTTTCAACCGTATTAAAATTATATCGACATCTCTTTCAAGCATCTTTCATAATTGTATGTCCATCTCTGCTGGGTCATGGCCCGCGTTTCTCATCAGATAGCAGCGGATTGTGAAATTTTGCATACATGAGACATGTTAGTGTTTATTCTATGTATTATATCGAATAGAAAGAGAAAAAAGATTGCTCTAGGGTCAATTCTTATTTTGGCCTAAGCAGATAAGCTTGATTTTTGGACGCTAGATGGTGATACTTGCGATTATGTACAATGATAATAATGAACAAGCGGACGCTAGATGGTGCTAATACCCGCGATTTTCAAAATTTTCGACTTATAATAATGATCAACTATCAGTTGGTTTGTTTTAAATCAGATATTTTATTGATAATTGTCGTTGCATATTTTTGGGGGGTCAATGTCCAAATGACCCTAAGGGGCGGCCGCCACTGCGTGTGCTGAATATGTGAAGGAAAATTCATTTCGGAGTTGGTAGGCGAGAGGAGTTTGTTGGTAAACAAAATTTTCTTTCCTGTTTCATTGACATCGTAGAAAATGTAAGGAATCGTGAAATAAATCGGTAGTGATTTTTTTTTCTATGATAAGAGAACAAAACATATTTGAAACACGTAATAAAAAAACCTAGGCTTTAATACTTCAATAAGTTGTCCATAACTTGAACCCAAAAGCACAAAGGTACCTAAGAAGGTACTTCTTTACTCAAATCTTGTATTCGTGTATTTCATTGGTTCTAACTTACCTTATATATATAAAAAAAATATGGTTATCTTTATTGCTACCTAACATTACATCTCTATTTTATATAATTATTCTTAACGCCTTCGGGGCCTGCTATTCATGCAAAAAAATGTTTTGGACTTCGAGGTTAAAATACCAAACCAACAGAATAATTATTTTTTCTAAATAAAAATGTATGGTTAATATCTACTATTTACGCTTTTGAGATATACTTTTTTTTCAATTATAATAGAAATACTAGTAAAAATTATGTAGAGTTTTTTTTTAATCTCAGAGGTAACTTTGGCAATTATTTGTGACTACAGAATCACTGTGGTGATTTTCTTTCACGAAAAGGGCGCTATAAAATTCACCCAATTATTATTATTAAATCATTTTTTCTTTAATCTTCCTTGAGCTACTCTGAAAATATGATAATATATGAAGTTTTACAAATTTTAAAACGATAAATCGTTTCATTGAATCGAAATTACAAACGGAAAATGTACGTTGGAACACAAATTATTAAATAAAGTTGTAATTAGTTTGAAAGCATTAATGCTTATTTATTATTTAATATTAAAATAAAATTAATAATTTAAAACACAAATACGAAACAAAAAAATAAGAGAAAAATTCTTTTGAACAATGGTCGTGACCGACAGTCGAACTCGGAACCTCCTACTATATCCGACAGTGGAGGTTCAGAATTCGAGTCTCGGTCATGATCATTGTTCTTTTTAATTTCTGGCTTTTTCTGTTTCATATGTGTGTTTTAGATTAGTAATATTATTTAAATATTTTACAAATTATTTAGTTCGTTATTAATGATTTTTTACAAAAATATAAAATGTAAAAGCCATAGTTTACATAAAAAACGGGTAGGTAAGTATTTTTATGATAAAATATTCGTTAGGTCTATCAGATACATGATTTTATTACGTATTTTTTACGCTTTGGGTGGTATTTAACCCGTGTCCCTCTCTCGTTGTCCCATTTTCCTAACCTAAATTTACAACTTTTTTTTCCCTTTGGGATATTCTTTACTCAGTACTAAATATCGAACAGATATTCATCGTCGTACTAACCCAATTTCGTAAATCGTTAATCGTTAATCGCCAACATACATAATAAATATTTAAGCTGTTAAGAATTTCCACAAGAAAAATCGCGGCACTAACCGAACAGCTCAAAGCTAAAAAATAACATATATAAATATACGTTAGCAGAAACTCCGGTCTTGTTAACAGTTTTCTAATATTTGACGGTGGTAATAAACGGGAGACGCGGCAGATTTATGGAAACGATTTCGGAATTACAAGTGGGGAAACATAAAATATGTGGACAAGGGACGAAAAATAGAAAACATCTCTAGAGCAATGATATATCGCTGATACATTCCAGTGACCAATACCCGTATTATGCGGGCAGGGAACGCACTGTGATGTATGACCGGAGATTTCTTTGTAAGGACATTATTTGCTTTCATAAAAACAGGCAAAATAAATACACGCTATGATTTGTATTACCTAATAACGAACAGATTTATTTTTTATATTACTGGCTTTCATGTGTCTTCTAGTAAATACATGTGTGGACTACGATTGAACTTACTGGAGTTAAAAAATATATATAAATATACATTTCTTTTTTTTCAGATAGTGGCAATATTTTCCGTATGGCCACACCGGACGAATACGCACTGTTCAGCACCAGATATATCAGATCTAGGAACTCAAAGGATTGTAAATAACTCAAATACTCTCGTGATTGCCTTCTACGATTCCCTTCTGAAATAGTCGATCACAACATTATTGTCTGTTTGTAAAATTTCAAATAACATAGTTATTAATTAACTAACCATCACGCCGTTTCCTCGCAAGGGTGGGCAGAGAGGACGTACCACAATACAATTCTGTGTCGACACACACTCCTTGCTTCATTTACATTCATATATCGTCTCATACATACTTTTCTGTTGTTCTGACTCTTCACATGGCCCGATTTAAGTATTTGATTCACTTCATCGTGCCATGTCTCCCTCAGGCGTCCCCGGCTTCTTCTTCCATTTACTTTGGGATCATTTGTTCTTTTCACACTACTTTCTTTGTTCATTTGCTCTACATACTGAAACCATCTACGTGTCCCTTTTTTGCTCACATATATTGCAAGTAAGAACCAAAAGAAAAAAAAAGTGTTTAAATCTGCCGAAAGACAATATGAATTCCTGGCCAAAACTTAGTGGTACAATTTTATTTAGAAAATATTTTTTCATATAAATTGCTTCTTCAAAATGTTCAACCCCATTCGTTTGAAATGATTCTATCGGTAGCAAGTTTACAATTTAAACCTTAGTTGTTTTCTTTTTTAAGTCTCCGTGTAAATTTGCCCAATTTTACTTCAAAAACTTGATTTATAATACCTGTGACCCATGAATCAAGACAAGGTACTTCGGTACTCGGTACTTGTATCTTCTCTTCGATAACATCTTCCTTTCTAATACCGGATAGTTATTCATAATTTTAGAAATAGTATAGATAAAGTCTTCAAACACTACGACAATAATATGTAACAAGAGCATGTTTTTTTTAATTCAAAAATGGTCGTGGATTGTGTGCAATAAACTCATCCTGCCTAGATTATTATAACACAGAGGTATAAGGCAACATATTCAACAATAATATTGCCATAGGTACACTGTTATAAGAACTTTCAAAACTTCGTTTTTCTATTTAACCCTGACAAGGTACAAAATATAATATAAAGTTGAAGAGAAGATAATAAGCTACATATTTTTTTTTATTTAACTGACCAGAGGTATCATCAATTGACAGGACGATAAAAAAGAGATTTTCCAAAGTGTTTTCATTACTAAAAATGTTTAAATATTTGAAAAAAAAATTAAAAGATAGCAAAGTTGGTGAAACATATATGTTACACCACAGATAATGTGTATGTGAAAACAAACAAACCGATCAGAAAAAATACTCTATTCATACTACAGCGAGAATTTTCGAAATCAGCACTATTTAGAAAACAATTGTACAGCCCATATCATTATGAAAGAAATGAAAAAAATACTTTGTATACGACCATGAGTATTTTTTCAATTTTTATGACCAACCGGTTTCGCTTAGCCAAAGCATCATCAGGGTACAAAATAAAACCAAACAAAAACACAAACGGTGCGGTTATATATATGTATACATACAAAGGGAGAACAAAATATAAAATAAAATAACAGAACAATGAGAAAACAATAGAATAACATTTAAATCATAACAAAGGAACAGAAAGAAAGAGACAGATAATATGAATTAAAAGAGACAAAACATCAACTGAGAAGTTGATTAAAGAATAATGATAAATTTTATGAGTTTACGGGAAATATACCTTTTATTGGACTATTTAATGTTTTTTTTTAATTTTATTTTTAGTGCTTCTAAATTATTTAATCTATTACCGTGATCATTTTTGTGAAGATCCTGAACACCGGTGCTTTTATTGAAGGTATGATCTTTATCAATAACACGATAAGCGAATTAAAAAAACGTGGTTTTTTAAACATCTCTGATGTTCTTTGATTCTAATATGAACATTACTGCAGAACAATTACTACAAAACAATATAAAAAGTATTAAAAAAATAATTGTGTTTATTAAAGGCGTTGTTATTGAACATTTTTTGCAAGCGAACTCAGGCTTAGTGGTTTGAACCACTGTCACATTTTATAGTGTCCCATATCGATGATTATTTATTATTTGTTTGTTTTAATCGTCTTCCTATACAGTTATTCACCAGCATCTAAAGAGGTTAAGACTAAAATATAAACTCAAGGTAAATTAAAAAACATAATTTTAGAAAATATACACTTGTATAAAAAGTTTTTCCAAATGTATAAAGATTAAACATGGCGGGTGCAAAAATATATATGGGTCGTTATATCAGCGCGATTGTGAAATTTTTACGGTCACGTCTTCAAATGATCGCCTCCGTTAACCACTGATTCTCGGCCTGTTCACCATTTGAACAAATTATGATATGATATAGATCAGTGACCCGGCATGCAAAAATACATTTAATTTTATTAATATGTGTCATAACATATTTAATTACTAAAAAATAACATATGGTATATTTTCGACACGTTCCAGTGGAGTACACTGTGGTAGATACTCTAAGTATCGCCCTGGTGAAAGACCACCATTCAGAAACGAAAGTTGTTTGAAATGGCTTTAGGCGTGTTTGGTGACCATATTTTAATAGCCAAGTACTTTACAACCTTCCTCTTCCCCATTGACTTCCCTACTCCACTACCTTCAACCTCACAATTGGGGATGCCATAGTCTCACTGGCTCCAGACGGTTGGGAGCAGTTGGGACTCTTGCGCGGTATTAACAATAAAAAAATACAAAAATAAAAAACCAGATGTCAAACATAACAGCATGACCATTATGTTATCACTAAGGCCTAAATTTCCTTGAGAAAAAATACGGAATAACGTCTATCAATATATTATTTTTGTTTTATTTGAGGCTATGTTGTTTAATGTAAAACGCATTTATGGTCAGTGGCCGGTCGTGATTTTTTAGTGTGCTAGATTGAAAAAACGACGCTATTAAGGTTTGTGTAGCCGAAAATATTTTTTATTAACAAAAAAATTAAGATTTTTAGGATTTTTCAGTTGTAGTGGTGAACTGCACGGTTTGCTGAAAAATCTTCCTACAAAAAAATGGAATTTAGAAAAAGACAAAAATCGTTTTCGGCATTAGCAACAATGCTAATAATGTTTTTTTCAAAAAGTCACGAGCCACTACTGCCTTTGGTGAACTATAAAAAAAGGCGCTTGAAAAATTCACTGTTGTGATATTTCCGAAGATCGTCGGAGATTTGATTTTAAACACTTTTCACAAATTCGCTCAAATAAAATCTGTTTTGTTGCTTTTGTCGTCTAATTTCGTTCTTGAAACGGCGCTCGATTGTGGAGTTTCCGTTTATTTCTATCGCTTGAAAACCCAGATGGTTTGCGCACTCGAATAAACCAAAAGATAAACTGAGTGGTTAAGGATTTTCGCCGGATTACAATTGAAATTTCCAAGGATGGCCAACAGCTAAAGCGTTAATGGCATAATATTTGTCAACGTCTCGAGAAATTAATTGCATTATATTCCCAAGCATTGCGTCGGAAAAGAAACACGCGCTTTCGAAATACGAAGATGATAAAAAAAATATTATAAGCCTTAGATAGTGTAACTGTACTGGATTCAGTTCTCACCAATGGGGGACGAGCTAGGACGGGGCAGATTTGATCGGATCGATTTACGATAAATTGTATCGACCTGCAGTTGATTTCAGTCGTCAATTTACTCTCTGTTAGCGTGAAATTAAATCATTGTTTGAATTATAATAATCTTCAAAGTAAGAATCAATCTTTCGCTTTTGACTTTAAAATTTTTTTATTGATTTCCACTCGTTTGCGTTTCGTCAAATCAGTTTTATCCTCTTAACATACACACACCGGTCTGCTAAACTTGTATTCACGTGAAACCAATAGATACGATTGAAGTTCAAGCTAGTGGAATATTGTATGAGTGAATATCATAAGGCATATTACCAAAAAAAAAAAGTTCATTTACCAGAGCCTCTTTGTCGCAATTCTTCGATAGATTTTCCGCAGTAAGTTTTTGGCAATTTATCTTTTTCTTGTTCTTTGACTTTCTGAAGTCCAGCTTAGGATAAATTCAATTTCAACAAATGAAACACTTTCTTCTACATTAACAGCTGTATCCCCAAATATATAACAACAGACGACTTTTGTTTTTTTTTTTTATCGAATGGAAAATAAAATAATATATGGTATATTTGCGGCACGTTCCAGAGTGGTTAGATACTCTCAGTATTGCCCTGGTGAAAAACCACCATTTAGAATCGAAATGTTGCTTGAAATGGTTTTAGCCGTGTTTGGTGACCAGAACTTAATAGCCAGGTACTTCTACTCCATATCTTTCTTCTCTCCGCCACTTTCAACCTCACAACCAACCCCAATTAGGGATGCCATAGTCAGTGACGGCTCGTGACTTTTTAGTGTGCTAAGATTGAAAAAAAAACGTGATGATTGATGTTTTTGTAGTTGAATAGGAAAATTCAAAAAAATATTTGTTTTTAAGAAGATTTTTCAGCAAGCCGTGTAGTGCACCACGAAAACTGAAAAATCCTGAAAATCAACAAACAAAATAAAAACTTTTTTAAAAAATGAAACAACATTTTCGGCTACAAAAACATCAGTTACGTCGAATTTTTCAATCGTACAACTCTAGCACACTAAAAAGTCAAGAGCCGCCACTGGCTATAGTCCTACTGGCTCTAGACGGTTGAAGAAAGCAGTTAGGACTATTGTGCAATATTCACTTTTTTAAATAAGTTTTCTTTTTTCTCCCTAAGCACGAGAACATTCTCAATTAGGGAGGTAATTATCATTAACTAGAAATTAGACAATGTACATTCATTCAATTTATATTTTACCTACTGTTAGTATTAAGTAAAAAAAAAATGATCATTTTGTACAAAAAAAGGGGGGTTGAGAGAAAAAAATATTAGAGCGTCCTGGGTAATGTTAATGTGTCAAAAACTTATTTTTCAAAATCTTTTAAAGGACTTTCTTTTATTATTTCTTCTGCGTTACAGCTACGCCTTACTCCAATTAAATACCACAACACCAAAATAAATCCTCGTAGTAAAAGCGGTTACGAGAAGGAGTACACTTTGTTAGTGCTTAACCGTCGAGTAATCGAATACAAATTATCATAATAATTTATTTACGGGAACGCGTTGAATAAGTTTTCCTCAATCGGTTTTAATTGGCACTACAGAGTAAATTACAGTAAAATAATACAAAATGATTTTTTTTTTAAATGTTAAATTATTAAAATGTATTTATTTATAACGGTAGATGGTTGGGAGAAATTACCACTTGGCAATAATCACACCGTTATAAAACGTCTAAAATAAAACATTTTACCATTTGTACTCGAAGTCTGCGCTGAGGAGAAATTACAAACTGACCCACATCACGCAAGTCTGCTTTCAGTAGCCATTAGATACTGTTAATTGAAATGCTTTATTTACTTAGATACAAAGAAGATAATGGCTGCTAAATTGCTCAATTATCAAGAATATTAAAGGCGAATTAGACTTATATTTAATTCGGAAAAGAAATACTATTACGAAAACTTCAACACTCGTCACACACCAACATTAAACCAGCTTTTAATTCAGACATACACCAGCACAAAACACGATCATAAAATCAAATACACTTATCGTCATCTATTCACACAACTGAATTTGGAATCAACTCCTTTACAATACATTACATACTCGTATACACAATACAACGCATTACCCAAAGAATTAAAACTGCCAGTTGCGAACAAAAAAATATTGGCAAAAGCACTTAAAGGATATTTTCTTCACAATTTTATTAATCAGTGATATATCATATTTGTAAAACCTCTGTATGTGTAAATATCTTTCTTATTGTATTTATAATATCTCTACTCTTATGAGTCTCTTTTTGATGTATTTTTTAGCTTGTGTCCCTCTTCTTTTGTACACCCTTTTTTAAATATGTATGTCTTTGTAAAAATATTTAATCATTTTTATTTAATAATGTTGTCCATCCCGGTATGAGTTTTATTTTACTCCTTGGGAATAATATACCAAAAATGTATTTTTTGTAGAATATCATCATTTTAATCAATAAAAAATATTATATTTCCTGTTTAGAAGAACTTAAAATTTCGTATTTCATTCAGTATTTTTTTCAAATTTGTTAGGGCTAGGCAGATGATGAAACAAACGAAACATTGTGAAGGTAATAGAACGAAAACTACAATAAAATGCTGCTTTTGATCATGGGACAAGAACAAAAGAGCCAGAGATTCTGCCAGGATCGGCTATTGGAGGTTGTTACCACGGATTAAAGCGCTTCACAAGGCTTACAGGGAAACTGCACAATATATTATTTGTGTTGATCTATTTAAAAAAAAAGATTGACAATAATTAGCAATGAAGAAGCGAACAACGGATTACTAACCCTGAACCATCTGACAATTATGTAGGATTTTGCAATAGATGTCACTAAGTATCATTGTATTAATAACCTTCGACCAAAGTATTTATATCGATGACAAGAACTAATGTATTGTTCATATCTTCCCTTACAAAATCGGACAGTTACACTGAAACCGGCTGATATGTTGTCAGCAAATAAAGTGATAATAACAAAAATCCTTCAGAAATGTCTAATTTATTTCAACATAAAAAGTTATTTTAAAATGGGGTTATGTCAAAAATTTTCCCCACGGATACGAGAGAAGCCTTTTTTTATCATCAACTTCGCGTCTCATTAATGAAAAACTTCGTATTTGACTTGGCGGACAAAAAATACAAACGTTCTCAATTTCTCTTAACAGTGCCTGGATTTCTCGAAGACAAATACCTAACTTTATTATTACGTACAACAGAGTACGGTGTGATCCGAGATTTGCTCTGACGGAATTTAAATCAACATTTGGACACTTTAATGAGAAGTTGAGAATAAAAAATCACTTTGAAAATTTCAGGATGATTGAAGATTTTCTAGGAATGGTTTAATTCTCTGAATACTTTGAGAGAGTCGAAAGATTATGCTCAGTGCTTTTATTTTTCCAAATTATTATTTTTTTAAAATTTTGAAGTAATGATAATAAGAATTCAATGAAGTCTTAATAAGTTTTGAATGATTTATTTTTTCACTCTTCGATTTTTCGAGATATTAAGCATGTTGGACCCAGGACATGACACGAATCCTTTTACTGTCCAACAAATAAATGTGGTCTACCAATTGACGTACATATTTATTTCAGTCTATTGCATTTCGTAAGTAAGTAGTAGACTTAGGTACCTACGTAGGTATGAAACGTTATTTTTTCAAGTGTACATTAGAACTGAGCACAACTTTCTCAATGGGTATCTATAGGCATAACTTTTTATTTTTTCTTCCATAATTTTCATCAGTTTGATTATGCCTTTTGAATATTTTTTTTTATTTTTATTTTTTTTTTTATTTGTTTTTTTTATTTTATTTTTTTTTTTATAGTTTTTGTGTTCAATTTCAACAATTCAACAGTTTGACAATGGCCTTAAACGCCGAAACAGCTGAAACTAAAAACAAAAATTAAAAAAACTTAAAATAGCAGAACTCAATAATAATAATATTAAATTTAATTCAATTGAATTAAATTTTAAAAATGCCTTTTGAAGATGAAACAGCTGTCTTATGTAAAAAATAAATATACCTTTTATTAGAATATTATAAAAAATATAGAAATAAAGACATGTAGGTAAAACACGCATGAAGCCTTATTAATTGTTTATTATTGACAGCTGTTTCACAATCCAGAGTTTTAAAAAATCCTTAAAATGGTATTTGATTTATTTTAAATGGGATGCAACATATTTTCATAAGGTTACTTCAGTCATTTATTCATCCATTCCAAAAATTGATTCATTAAGTGCAGATTGTTTCAATCATTCGTCAGTTTCATCACACTTTACATCGTGACAATTCATCGATTAACGCCATTTTACTTTGTTGACATATGAACTGTCCTCGTTAAATTTAGATTTTTGGCCTGTTTCAACTTTTGAAAACATTGTTATGAGTTAAAAATCATAACGACTATGTTTGTTATTTTTGTCAGCTGTTCACACTTTATTTAGAAAGCTCAAACGGGCTAGATATAAGTTTAACGGAGACTATTGAAACGTTAAAATAAAAACAAATGTCGCTAATCGTCAATTGTGACCATGTAAAATTGTGATGAAAGTTTGAAACACCCCAACCTTAGACTGTTTAGTTATTGATGGCGCTAAGAATGAAGATATGTTAGCTATTTCAGGGTACGCTGCCGCTAAATAATTCAGGCAAAAGCTCCAAGTATCGCCCCGCTGTGTAATTTGTTGGTTCTGGCGGACGCGAACAAGAACGGCGAGTGGAAGTGGACCGCCGCGATACGTTCCAGAGAGAGAAACTTCTGCGAAACGAGACTGTATTGACTTTTGCTTGAGTAATTATTTTGAAACACTTCCTTACAATCATCTTACTATCTGAGAAGCGAGTGACACACAATTCTGTCTCAGTACATTCATGCATCGTCTCAAACATAATGTTACTCTCTATAATTATTTATAACTATTTCATATTTTCTTCATTATGGCACATATCTAAAACTAACTAAGTCAGAGGCAAAAAGATTGTTATATTTGTATTTGTTTCCGTTTTTTTATGTATTAATAATAATCTGTATTTAAGTATAGTTTACAATAATAACAACAACAAAAAAACACACATAAGGTTGTAAAAAAGGTGTAGGTACAATCAGAGGCGGTTCGTAACTTTTGATTGTGCTAGAGTGCTAAGATTGAAAAAAAAATGTCATGATCTCGATTTTTTTTAAATCTAAAAAAACAATTAATTTGTATAAACTTATTAACCATGTATGGAATTTATTATGATCAATTTTTGGCTAATCATGCCTTGTTGTGCTTTTTTTCTCTTTTACCCAACGTTTTCGACAGCCTTTTAGTGTCCATCATAAGGGCAGACGATGGACACTGAAAACGAAAAATTATTTTTTTTGATCTCTATCTACATACATTCTAATATAACAGAGGCGTGCATTCCATAAAGGCAAATGATTCTACCTACCTTGGTGTACTCGCATAAAAATATGAATGATTTCAGATTAAATCATATGACATTTTTGCAAAAAATAAATCTACACTTTCAAAAATACACACGAGATTTAGCAAATCGAACGACCGCGAGCGCCCCACCGACCTTCCTACTATAACGTGTCAGCAGTAGCAGTAACTACATATTCCGAAACGCCGCCAACGTCAGAGTAGATTATTCTATGGTCACTAGACTACACTAAATATGTATGCTGTGAGCTGTTGCGCGTTCAAGTGGCTCGTTTGCGTTGGTCTCTTTATAAGTGTCTAAGGCAGTGCTTCTAAAGAACAAATACAATGGCAATCAGTGACATTTGTTGGTACCTGTTTTTTTCATCAATTAATCCGCTGTTTTTCCAACTACCTCCTCTGATCAAAAACTCTGTGCACGTCACTGAGTATGAATATAGAAATGTCTGTAAAGTGTCAATTTACTTTAGCTGAGCATTTTTCGTTAAATTTGATACCGCATCAAAAAAGAGAAAGCACAATAATACACTTAACAACACCTTAAAAACTTCAAAATAAAAACATTAGTTTTTTTTTAAGTGAGGAATGTACATAATACAAAATAATTGTGTTTTAATAAAAAATTATTCAACACAAAGTTCCAACATACCAAAAATATAATTTATTATTTCTATTGGACCAGCTGTTTTCAAATTGAAAAGCTTGGAAATAAATAACCTGTACGCCGAGAAGTATAACAAAATCCTTTGTGAAATCAGAAATTTTATAAAATTCCATAAAATTCTTGTCCGAGTTATCCTTTTTCGCGTATAATAGAATACACTACTGCCATCTCTCGGTAAAGAGTAAACTCACCAATGCAATTATGTACATGCCAGAATGTTTACTCTTGGCATACGTGTATTTATTTTGCCATTGTGTGTAACAAGGTTCTCCTGGTTTTCGATGTAGTCTAAAGAATAAATTTAAATTTAAATGATTCGCTTCTCTCACCGCTCACCGTGCCACATGTATTTAATCTAAAGAAATCTAATGCAATAAACGTAGATAATCATAACATAATTATGTATTACTAGTAATATAGTGGTAACATACATATCTCATTTGTCAAATGTGGTATTTTTTTTTAAATTTTCTCTTTAATCAAATTAAATAATATCATTATTGAGTTTTGTTAGTTTTTATTTTTATGATGACAGTAGTAATAACAATTAATGTGGATATCTACAAACTTAACGCAAAACCTATGAATAATAAACCATACTTATATGTATACATTTATGTGTATTTTTTATTTTAAGGGTCTGTGGAAGAAATAGATTAACATAAATAACTGGAAAAATAGGAACAACAAAAAACTTTATTTGGCCCATCAATCCCTCATAATCAGCAGCTCCAGAGAGGGGTATGTTGTGAGACTAAAAGTAGCAGAGAATAAAGGAAATAAGGAAGAGGAAGACGCGGAAATACCTGGCCATTCAGATATGGCTAAAGCCATTTTAAGCAACGGTTTGATTCTGAATGGTGGTCTTTCGCCTAAGCGATTCTGTGAGTATCTAACACTATGATTGATTGATTAAATCCAGTGGGGTAGGAAAGAATCATTTAGATTGTGTTCTAAGCTAGTGAAGCTGTCATCTGGTACCAGTTCATTAGGCAGACTAAGATAGTGCTTTGAAGACGTGTTCCAGTTGACCTGAAGCGTCTGGGAGAGAAGAATTGCTGGAAGTAAAAAACAGGCGATCGTCGAAAGTGAAATGGCACCATGAAGAAGGCTGGAACTCTACAAAAAGTTTACGAAAAAGCGAAAAAAACCTATATGTTGATGTTCAACGTCATTTTTTTTTAGTCCACCTCTGAAACATCTTTTTTGATTTAGTAAATATGTTTCTTTCATAAAGCAGGGTAGAAAAGAAAAGAAAATATCACCAAGTGAATCACGTTGAGTAGTAACTATACGACTTCCATACTTTTTCACCTTTTATGTGTAAGCTTTCCAGGTTGTATTGTGCGACGCACTTATCCTGGAATTTTAATTGTGACACTTGAACCAAGAAAGGGACGCTTAGATGGTTTGGGCATGTAGAGCGAATGAACGAAGAAAGGAGTGTGAAAATAATATATGATGCGAAAGTGAATGGAAGAAGACGTCGAGGACGCCCGAAAAAGATATGGCACGATCAGTTAAATCAAATACTTGAATCGGGTCATGTGAAGAGTCAGAATAACAGAAGAGTATGTATGAGACGATGTATGAATGTAAATGAAGCAAGGAGTGTGTGCCAAGACCACACATAACCAGAGTTATATGGCGGTCCGTCCTTTCTGCCTACCCCTGGGGAGAAACGGCGTAATGGTTAGTTAGTTAGTTGAACCGTTTAAAGCCTTAAAAGGTCGACATTGACATTACTCTACAACACAACGCGTTGCCTTTATAGCCGCTCGATACCTGCATGACGTGCTAATGGACAAACGGGCACAAATAATTCATTAAATCTTCCCTACGCATGAGCACCAGTGGTTAAAATTCCATAAGCTCATCCCCACGGCTCTATTTAGCAGCGGTGGTAATATGGCCTCAGAAATTCCAACTCAGTATGGTTTAATTGAGCATACCGACCCTATCGGCTTCTACCTCCTACGACGAAATAGCGAAGTTCAACACTAAATATCTCCGTTATTAAATTTACTAGGAGGGAATCATTAGACCCTGAATTAAGGCAGGTATCCCAGTTTTTAATAAAGTTTTATACGTGTTGCAACGATTATGATTCCGATGCAAGCTGAATTAAAGGTTCTTTTAAGGTTTCCGTACAGAAAAAAAAAACAATAGCAATCAGTGACATTTGTTAGTACCTATTTTTATTGTCAAGTAATTCGCTGTTTTTTTTCTATCACAAACTGTGATCAAAAACTCTGTGCATACCAAGTATCTTTAAAAATTTAATTTACTCTAACTGAGCATTTTTTGTTAAATTTGATACCGCACAAAAGAAAAGAAACCACACAATACACTTAACACTTTAAAACTCATCGACATTAAAAACTTCATTTTTAAAAAAAGTGACGAAAGTACATATTACAAAATAATTGTGTTTTTATATAAAATTATCACAAAGTTTCCACATTACAAAAATACAAAATTACGATTATGATTTCGATGCAAGGTGGATTAAAAGTGTCTTTAAGGTTTCCGTAGTTATCGATCTGCACGTATGTCTTCTTAGATTTTAAATTTGTTGATGTCGATTAAATGCCTATGATCAGAAGTCCCTAATTTGAAGTCTAGAAATATTTATTTTGTAATATTTCAATTTAAAATGGTATGTGCAACTACAAATATTAAGATTTAAAATATTAAGTTATAAACAAGCAATGCCATGTTTGACCTTCTGGAAAAAATGTTATTTATCGTTGTTTATAATTTGTTTCCCTTTTTAATGACCTCCAACGGAAATTTTCTTCTCGCGGGAGGAAGAGGATTAAGTTTTGAGATTTTAATGAAAATGTTTCCTTGAGCTGTCTCAATAATAAAACAAGCCAAATTGAGGTAAATTTCATTTAAATACGATAAGGAATTAAAATATTTTAAATCGCCCTACAACAATATTAGCTTCGCATTTATATAGCGCAGTTTTGTGATATTTTACCTCATATACACTCAAGCACGGCTTCCGTACTTAAGTGGTAAAGATCCACGACTACGAATCCTGAGGTCGTGGGTTCAAACCCTGACGCGTGATTTCACAATTAATTAATTAAAAATAATAAATAGAATATTATCGGCACGTTCCAGAATCGTGGATTCTCTTTGTATCGGCCTGGTAAAATACCACCATTTAGAATCTAAACGTTGCTTGATATGGCTTTAACCGTGTTTGGTAATCAGATCTAAACAGCCAGCTACTTCCAAAGTTTCCTCTTCTCCATCTCATTACTATCCCCACTAGTTTCAACCTCGCAACTCACAACATACTTAAATAAGGGATGCCATAGTTTCACTGACTAGGGACGATTGGGAGCAATTTGAACTCTTGTACGGTATTCAAATTTTTGTGGTGAGTCATATTAATAAGATTTATTTCTAATTGAAATGATACTTCCGAAAATGAAAATGCAAAAAATGAAACCATTTTACATCTCAGTAAAATACGATACCATTTCATCAAATTCCTTTTTTTTCTAATTGAACAAATGAAAAATATAGGGGAAAAAAATGTTGTCTTAGTTTTATTTTAAGTTAATGAACGTTGCCGAAAATATTTGAAATAACCTGTAAATTCTCAACTGAACGGGGGATATGCAAATTTAATGCCGTTTTTTTTTTTTTCCAAAAGGTTTTTTGCTTTATAGTTATAATAATATTAATAATACATCAACTTAAATAAATACCCAAAGCTGGGTGCAAAAATTACAAAAAATATACTTTTTAGGTTTCAATAAAAATAAAAATATAACTTTTCTGAAAAAAATTGAAGATCCAGAGAAACATCACAGCTTTCGAAAGCCATACTCATTTTGTCTCTTCGGAAAAATCAAAAAAATTGACAAATGGGATTCTGTCAAAAACCGTTCAACTTTATTACGCTCGATACAGAAAGTGTGGCTCGTGCGCACTGATGAATAATATTAATTTCATATTGAAAGGTACAAGATATGAGGTTTTATTTTCGGATGTCGGATCTAAGACAAAACGATGGTAATTAGAATTATTGAGAGGAATGGATCATATTCTCAATTTATGGTGAGTGAGATTTAACTTAGATTACCGATCATAGTTATTAAATTAATATTTCTTTTTCTCCGTTATTTTTTTCAAGTTTTCAGCCAATACATTTTTATTTATTTTTTATTATCCTATAATTTTACATTAAAAAAAACGTTTAGTTATTAGTGAAAATAAACTTGTGTTCTTATGAAAAATAGGGTTTTTTAAATTAACAAGGTAGAAAATTTAAATTGTATTTGACAGCAAACAGGTTGAGTAGTAAGTTAAGTAACAAAATTCAGTAAATTATGCGATAGATAAAGAAGCCTTACTGTACGTACTCTCTAAGCAACTAAGTACATTATCTTCCTCTGCGTTTTTTTTACGTCAATACTCCTACCTGATAATGTGAATAGTTTTTTTTTTAGTTTGTTCGGTTTATTTTCTTCGGCTGTTAAAATGCAATTGGTTGGGTAAATATTTGTTTTGTTTAAATCATATTCAGTATAAGCCTTTATACAAATATATAAAAAAATATATATTATTACAACACTTGATTAATTAGTCTTTATTTTTTCTTAAATAACAGATAGAAAAAGGATTATTCTAACAACCCATAACACACAAGGATTTTGTTTGTGTTAAAACTAAAACGATAATCAAAATCATTAATCATATTAAAATGATTCCTTTTTGACGTAAGTAATTACTCAATTCTAAGTATCCAAAGCTTTCAACGAGGCTCTGTTGATTCGTGGATGGATCAAAATGTTGTATCTCTATTTCACATCGTCACTGGAAAAACAAAAAGACTTAAGTAAAACTTTGGTCGAAAATGAGTTGAATGTGCAGTTTTGATCAGCTCTTTTTTCTGCATTGAATGCTCTGACTCTCGTTTGATTCTGAAGACTTGTGTGGCCCTTCAGCCATCTAAAATATATTAACCATTTGGGAAAAGGCTTGACTCAAGCGACACAAACTTGGGACTTTTTTGTTGCTTTTTGTCGTTTCAGGTAAATTAGTTAGACTTTGAGTTACCTAAGTTTTTTTTTCATAATCCAACCAGGTAATGAAGACTTTAAGTTTATTGTAAAACAAAAAAACTTTTAAGTGTTCTGGTTTAAGCTTCGCAAAAAGCTTCAGTCCCTTTTGCCTTTCCGGCAACGATAAGTTCAATCGTATTCAGCATTTATCATTATCGCCTTAATTGTTGTATCTTCTCTTCCATTTAATCCTAAATAAAAATCATACATTTTTTAAGATTTTTCAGGAGAGAAAAGTTTTTGATGATATTTGTAAATCCTAAAAGATATTTTTTTTTTTTTTAAATGGTGGGAAACACGAAAACAGACGAATAAAAATTATCTCCTTCCTGATTAAGTTAACTCATAGACATTGTTTTATTTTACTGAATGTTAATAATAATACAAATAAAAATAATCTTACTCGTGTATATTTAAAAAAAAATACTCTTAACGGTTTTTCTCTGTGGAATTAAAATGCTACTGTATTTTTTTAAATTATTTTACTTAAACTAGTAAGTTATGTTATACCTTAAGAGCGTTTTATGGTTTTTCAATGTTTAAAGGTCAGGTTTTGAAACGTGTAGGTACTTCCTTCATGAGCAAATTGTATTTTTTTATGTTTATTGCCTCGAACGAGATTCGAACATCGAATTTCTCAACGTAACTACTGAGCTATCCCGAGAAATATTTACATTTTTATAAAACGCGTCATGAATTTTACCTGTTCTTATGCATAGTGACAAAACTTATAAACTTTTTTGACTCTAGAAAAACAAACCGAAAATGTTTTATCCTGATTTTGCAAAACATGGGGAAAATTTATGATGACGACCTTGACGGAGTGATAAAAACTTATGAACCGATAAAACAGTTATAGAAAGAGAGTTGAAGATACACTCAGAAGTGTATTATTAAAATTCAACAATTTAGAATTGAAACGTTGCTTAAAATTACTTTAGCTGTGTTTAGTTAATAAATCTAAATATTCATGAACTTCCCAGCCATTAACTTCCTATTCTCAATAATTTTCGATACTCTTGTGTGTTGTTCACATCCTAAAACCAACTTTGAACCTTGACAGTATTTGTTTAATGCAATCATATCAATAATTTCTCGCATTTGTGGAATGTTTTCACGATTTTACAATTGGTTGTTTTATTCAATATGTCAAAGCCTCTGTTTGAGATCTCATTAATCAATTAAGGGCGAACGAGAATGTTTCAAAGTTTCTGTAGATTTGGGAAAATTAGAGAAATTCAAATGTCAAGATAAGTTCGTAGCAGAAATGTTTTATTTTTCTACGAAATTGTACAGAAATGCGTATAACATTATTTGTACAAAATGACATTTGCTTAGATTGAGATGAGATCCAAATTCCGTAAAAACGGGTTTCCAACTAAAAAAATTCTCAAATTCTTCTTATTAAAGCAATCAAATTGTGCACAGAAGAGAATTTGTACATCAATATGATAATAATAATTAATGAAAATAAAATAATAACTTTTTATACGACAAAAGATTTTATTTTTATTTTTATGACCGACTGGTTTTGCTTAGCTTAAGCATCATCACATCATGGTACAAAACTAAACTGAACAAAAAAAACTAAATGTGCGGTTATACATATATTCAGAGGGAGAACACAATATAAAATTAAATAAGAGAATAAAAAATAGAATGACATTTTTTTCTGTGGCACCGATGTCAATTAATATTACAAAATTTTAAAAAATAAATCTTTCAAATTTCTACTTACCTGATAAAGTACCTACACCTACGTACATTGTTTTTAAGTAGACATTATTCTATATTTCATTATAACAGGTTTTCACCAACACTTGAAAACCCACTTGACGCACTTGAACCCAAAGTAATCTCAAATCTCCATAAGCCAAAGAAGTGAAATATTTTCAAGTTCAATTAGCTCCAAGCATTTTGACAACCAATTCCGAAATTAAGACATACAATAAACGCTCGGTATTTATATTATTGGTATTGACTAAAAGCGTCCATGTTTCCTTTGTCCTGGATATTTATGACAAATCGTACGAAACATAAAAAAATATTGATGTCGGAACATAATATTTTTACAACTCGGAGAAGTTGCAACCGAAGATTTTCCCTAAGAAATAATTTTTGGGATCAATAACTTGTAGTGGTAAACCATTGGCCTGGATACATTCAGACAGCTTTCATAATTAACAACACTAACATATATTTCATCGAGGGTGCAAAATAATCCAAAGAAATATAAAAACTGAGAAATTAAATACATCAACCCCTAAATCACAACCTGTAACAGCCTTATAACTAAGAATTTTAAATAATAATAAAAGAACCATATATGTATATATTTAATATATATGTATATATTTATATATATTATATATTATATATATTATATATATAATATATATACATATATATATATATATATATATATATATATATATATATATATATATATATATATATATATATATATATATATATATATATATATATATATATATATATATATATATATATATATATATATATATATATATTTATATATATTGCGAGCCTTTCTCTAAAGTGTGTTCAACTGCCAGACCTGCAGCGATATACGTGAAGCCAGTGAGAACCTTTTTTCGAAGCACAGTAAAGTTGTTGTATGTGCAAAAGCAATCCTGTTCCCTTCGTATCGATATCATAAACCGGGCGAGCGAGGACATCGAGGGCTTTACAAATGTAATACGGTAGGTACTAAAAACGAAGTGTGTGCCAATATTTTATTTATCCCGCACACAAAACACACGTGGCACCGATTGCGTACGTACACACGTACTTGTAACGCTACGTATGTATATTAGCGCGATATCAAAAAATTACACCGGAAAAAAAATTCTCCCGCGGATTTTGGGCTGACTTACGTATTTTCCAGTCAACGTTCGGTTAGTATGTATAAGAAGACAAACGACATACAGTTCATAATATAAAATATATTGAAAACATCGGCAAACATCGACCGTGTTTAGTTTTTACAATACAGCAGAGAAAATTACTAAGTATTTGTGTAAAATTAGCTTTAGTAATAAATGTTAACAAAAATAATGATAACACAGGGTTTGTAGAATAAAAAGAAGAAAAATTATAGTAAATAGAAAAATTATTAAGGACTGTTAAAGTTGTTACATGTAATATTTAAATTTGAGCTGAAATTCAAGAATATTGTCTATGGGTTTTAGATTTATAGGAAGATTGTTAAAGTAAGTTATTCCTAGATAAAGGTAGGTATTTTGAGAATGTTTAGTTTAAAATTTTGGGATTTGAATGTCATTCTGTTCACACGCACTGTTCACACGCACTCACACGTATATATAATGCATATTTGTGTCTGTGTGTGTGTTAACTATTAATAATTTCCTTTGTGAGTACGTACAACCGTACGAGTGTGAACTTTCCGGATTTGGGACTGGTGTTAATTCAAATGATAAAATTTAAAAAATAATATTTTCAAATCCCTACCGACCTAATAAAGTACCTACCTATAGTGTATTTTAATAAAAATTATTTTATATTTGAAATGGGAACTAAAATTTGTTTTCTGGCAATTTAAGGTACATGTCATGATTTTTCTCGGTTAACAATTAGTTTTTAAATAATCTTATTTCAATTAATGTTATATTTTAATAATGGTTAAGATATCTGCGAAGGCAATTTCGAGACGTTTGTCTAAAATGATTTCATTTTAGCAGGATGGAAAAAGAAGTGAACATACCGTAATAAAATGGAGGCAAGTTTTTTCTCGGTTGATTTTTCTCAATATTTGTGTGTAACCAAACAAAAGAGTTGATTTTGATAGATAGGTTGCTGTAGGGATAACGAGTGAGGAAACAGTGGGATGTTGGAAATATTCGGGTTTTTTCAAGGTTAGAAATTTATTTTGGAAATTACGTTAAATATTTAATTTAAAGGTGGTAAACAGAAAAGGGGAAAAATGCGTGGAAATATTATTTTTATTACAGGAAATGTGCACTGTAAACACGAAAAACAGTTTTATTGTTATTTTAAAGAAAAAAACGTTCCCATCTTACGAATAACCTGACAATACTTGACAAACTCCTACTGCCATAACTATAAGCGGAAAATGTTTCTTGTGTAATGATGGAGGACTTAGCTAACATAGGAATTGAACCTACGACGCCTGTGTGGGAACCCGGCATTCGTCAACTCGGCTACTAACCGGTTTTACTACTGTTGCAATAATTCTGTATACTGCCCTGAAGAAGGAAAAAAAAACAGTTGTTTTTAATCTCATACAAAATGGTGTGTACAAATATACAAACAACATTTTGTAAAAGTTCTTTAATGATAAAATTTTCCCGCAAACTCATAAAATTTCTCATTATTCCTTAATCACCATCTCATTTGACGTTTTGTCTCTTTTGCTTCATATTTTCTGTCTCTTTCCTTCTGATCCTTTTTTATAATTGAAATTCAATCTATTGCTGTCTCACTGTTATCTTATTCTATTTTTTGTTATATTGTGTCTCTTTCTGTACCCACGAGTATATCTATCACCGCACACTATGTAATTTTGTTTGGTTTAATTTTGTACCTTGATGGAGGTTAGGCTAAGCGAAACCGGTTGGTCATAAAAATTAAAATAAATTCCGTGGTCTTCTACGAATTTATTGTGTTACATTTTTTTTATAGAGTCTTTATGTGGTATTTCACAATCAATTTGAAACAAAAAATAAAAAATATATTAACTTCGGCGAACCCTTTTTAAACTATTCGGAGCTTTAACCGTTTCTCTCAATAACCTCGTATTCATAAGTGTTTCATGAGTTCCTACCCATGTACTACGCCAGATATCATCAAATTATTGCTAATGGATGGGTGATAGACATCCAATGACATACGAATTACCCTTAACATGAAATGTTGTCACGGGCAAGATTTGTTATACCACACAGTTCTGACTATCTATTAAATAATAATATTGACTTAAATTGCATAAGTGATTACAATACGCGTCATTTAGCTTCAATAACGCCTACGTGTCGCTTCTGAGTTTCAGTTTGAGAATTTAATTTAATATCGATGTGGAAATACGTTACTTATGTTTGGCATTAATTATTTAGTAGTAACTTGACAACAATGACCGTCAGTATTATCAACTAAAAACAGTTGTTTATGAATATCGTGACAAAGTACAATATGCATAAGGTTAGCATGAAAAATTAAATTACCTCCCACCAGACCATGTGACTTTAGAATGATATTCCAGTAGACTTTATCATGAAAAAAATATTATTATTTAAATACGAAAAGGTTTTTTTTTCATTACCTACATCACTAGGTTATTAGAATCTGTTCTGAGGTAGGTGAAGGTATGATGAAGCAAACAAAAAAAAATGTGAAATAATATAATATCATGGGTCTGAAATAGTACAACTCTCAAATTTCAACTCTTTTCTACAGATTTTGGGAGAGTTTCAAGTCCCCTGACATTTGACATCATCGCAAATCGACAATCATCTCTCGGCCGGTCAACAGTTTGTCGAATCGACTTTTTGATTTACCGTTGGTGAAGCCATCAAAAGCACAACGCTTATCAAAATTAAATCAAACGCTGGCGGTCTGAGGGTCGACAGTTAACGGAGACCGTTCAAATGTCAACACTTCAAAGTGACGTTGGTCGTCGATTTGTGGCGTGTTGATACACCCAACCTAACAATCCAATTACATTTTAAGCCCATATTGTTTGTTGTATTCTTAGAGTAAGAATATATATGGAGAGAGAGCTAAATATTTTTACCCAATCTATACAAATTTGCAATGAATCACTTTCTCCGAATTTTCACATCGTATACCATGAGAGAGAAAGAGACAATAAAAGTCGTCACATAATATTGCAGCACTTTTAAGTATGTAAGGATGTTCTCCGTCCGCGCTAACTTCACATCATCGAGTCGCATGACTTACGTTAACGGATTTTAATGTTATTTTCTATATTTTTGTTGATTTAAATACTTGCAGTGGTTATACAAATAAATCAAATATGATGGTGTGATATGTGCTTTGCGGGAATCTTCAAATAAGACCAAACAAATATTATAAAACATTACTTTTCAGAGGTATTTCAACAGTTTTAAATATTTTGGCCGAACTTTATAATCTGCACATTTTAAAGAAATAAAATCAACAAAAAGGTTCCATTATTATTAAGGCAAACTAACTATTATTAGTGTTTGAGCGATATTTTGAGTTTATAAATCATATTAATGGTTTATTGATATGTTTTTGTTTAATGTGTTTAAATATGTTTATTAAAAATGCGTGTGATTCCATGTGAGCGGTAACTACAAGTAATAGGCTTTCCAACATATTTTAATATATCTTTGTCTCTTTCTTTCAAGTCAGTATAAAGTCAACTGTCCTTACTACACTGTTTCGCAAAAGTACCTCTCCATGCCCTCCAAAGTTGTATTATATATTTTTATGGAAGCTAAGAAGTGTTGAACCTCGGCGAAATCGAGTAGACAATAGCATTGAATAAAAAAATGTAAAAATATTTTTAATGGGTGGAAAATGATTATTTCACTTGAGTTTTCAGTTATTGCAATGGCTGTACTTGGTATTTTCCCTTTCATTAAGGAAAATCAACAGCGGCGTATGTTGGCTGAATGTGGCTGGTATTTAATTAACGATTGGGATAAAGGCCCAACGCTGTCACGGCACCGCGCTGGTCCAGCGAGGCTGCGTGATGAAAAACATAAGCCCGAATTATTAATAAAACTGCCTTAACTCAACAAAGCTACCTTTATACGAGAGAGTGTATTTGTTATCAAGCACTTGTATTATAATATGATCCAAGCTTTTGAAGAAAGCAGCTCTGCTTTGAATTGAGAATGTATATATTTGTTTTAAATTATAGTTTATGAACCCTTTGCTCAACAATTTTGTTCAAGTTTTTGTCAACTGTCAACTGCACGACTTGATTGCAAGAAAAGGATAAACATCAAAATGACACTTACGTAACGATTTACTCAAAGTTAAAAACGATAAAAAAATAATACCATTGATTTTATTTGGATTTCTTTACTACTATTCACTGTGTCATGGAAACCTGGACACTAAACAAGATAATTAATACGGAAAGGAGAAGCTTTTGACATGTAGATATTTAGTCGCATCCTTAAAATACCGTCCTGGAAAGATATGGCTACTTTTTTATGTGAATACTGCACAGAAATCCCAACCATCTGGAGCCAGTGAGGCTATGGCATCCCCGACTAGGGTATATTTTGAGGGTGATGATAGTGAGGGGAGGAAGATGGAAAAGAAGAAGGTGAAAAGTAACTGAATATACATATCTGGTTCACACCAAACATGGCTTAACCCATTTTAAGAAACGTTTCGATTCTAAATGGTGGTCTTTCACCAGGGCGATACTGAGATTATTTACCATTCTGGTGGAGTAAAGTGGAAGTTTTCCATCGAGTGGCCATAATTTCAAAAACGTGCTAAATTAAGATAGTCATATCGTGGAGAGCTTCAAATTTCAATGATTTCGAAATGAGATTCAAGAACATTCAACGGATAACCAGATGAAGATTTGTAGAATACGCGGCCCCATGTTGGTTTAGAAATTTACGCGACTGAAATTCTGCTAGTCATTCTGGGCTACAGCGTGAAGGGTGGAAATATTATTGATGGTAGCCGACCTCTGATTTACGAAAAGAAAACATCAGAAGGAGAAGAAGATACACTCATTGCCGATATCTTTTAGAAATTGTTCTGAAGCGTAGTTTTTTGACAATTACTTATTAATTAATGATAATAAATCAATATGGATTCATTTTTCGGGCTACAAATATAATTATATTGTGTACCTTTTTTGTCTCTCTTTTTTATCTTGCTTTTATCTGTATTATTTATCATTTATTGAGGTTTTGTAATTTCATGTTTGATGTATTCTTTATTTATGTAAAAAAATATAATATATATTGGACACTAACTGAGTTTTTATAACCGGATTGTTTTTAAGTGAGAATCTCTGTTAAAACCCAGTAAAAATAAATCACTATAAGCTTTCCGGTTATTTGGAAAGTCGTTGAAAAATATCGCTCAGCAATAATACATCTAAAATAGTTTTGAAAGCAATATTGCAAACGTTGTTCCACGCACGATGCGTCTAGTAGCAGGTGTAACAAATTCTACGTTTTGCTCAATTCTTTCAGATTCATGCTTACCAAACATCTTGGAAAAGGAAAAGTACGTAATATTTATTTATTAAAACACTTATAACAAATTACTAAAAGTTCGTTAGACCACGATCCTTTATCCAATATGATCTCAACACGTGTAAAATGGAATGATAAATGATTAAATAAAAACAATTTTTTACTTTTTTCCACTTTTTTTTTTTTTGACTGGACCGGTTTCAGCCTATAACGGCCATCTTCAGACTAGTACAAGTGATAAAGGTGAGCAATGGAAGGTTCATTCATTTCATTGCCAGCAACCCGTGCGTTTATTGGCATTAAATCGGTTGTTATAAATACATGTACTTCACCCGTCTCATTAGACGATGTCTATTCTGAGACGGGTCATTGGGATGGACTATTTTATATAGGAGTATAATATACCAGGAGGGATAGCTTGTCTAGTTAGGATTGTTGATTTTTTTCCTGACTCGGGCGTGGCTAGGACCAGGGTTAGGGTCTTTATACATTCATTTATTTTTGTTTTGTTTATTTGTAAGACCACTTTTTGACGGTATTGTTATCAACAAAAATATAGAATATAACCTCAAAAACTCTTCAGTTACGTCCTGTTATGTCGCATAACAAAAGGTAGTGGGCGGAGTCGTTGGAGACGTGGGAGACATAAAACATGCTTACATACCGAAAAGTGGTGCAATATTCTGTGACAGCCCGTATTCTCTCTTTCTCTCTCACTGTTTACGACGTAAAAACCCGAAGAAAGTGATTTATCGTAAATTTGTATACGTTGGGTAAAAATATTTAGCTCTCTCTCCATACATATTCTTGCTCTGAAAGTATAGCAGTAGGTATCTAGTCACGATCGACCCGGAATAACTAACGCGACCAGACATAAGGTGACATTATCAGATATACCGAAGCAACCACCTCTCGTTTATCGCTGATTAATAAATTAACTTGAAACTCGAGTTATTTTTAAAGATTTATAAAAATACATCGAGCAAATAGTAAAGAATTTCCAAAGATAGAAATAAGCTTTTCAAATATGCATTCTACCTTGGACAGACAGCGTGATTAATGTAGAAGCTCTTTATCGAATGGTATTTAATTAGAAAAAACTCTGAGGAATTGGCTTATGTTGATTCTTAAGGTACAGCTTTACAGTAAGAAGACCAAACCAAATTGCGTACCCAACGTTGATATTTGCCGCAATATAACGGACCTTTTTATGTCTAAAATTACTCCTAACTCTCCTTAAAAAGAACCTATCACATACTATCCCAAGATATGGCACAGATCCCGAGTAAACCGCAAGGCCTCTTTTGTTGTGTTTATATAAAAATATTTATAATATTTTATTTTTCACAAATATTCAACGAATCGAACGGATATCGTATATCACCAACGGGAAGGTCTTTAGAACGAGCAAATGTTTTTATTTCTCGGGTAATCATCATTTACTTTATTCGGGCATTACGATCTCACTGCAGCTTTAATGAACGGGCATGAATTTCTTTTCATTTCACTCGGAAGTACTTTGGAAGCATTGGAGGCAGTGATGGGCGCAATCATGATATCCTTTTAAGTGATCTTTAATTTAAAAAATCGCATCAGCTTACTTTTTAAATTGATTCATTATCATTTAAAATGTTTGAATACTAAAAATATTTCTAAAAATTATTTCTAACTTACTAACCATCACGCGGTTTCCCCACAGGGGTAGGTAGAGAGGACGAACCGCCATACATCTCTGTCTTGGTCACACTCCTTGTTTCATTTACATTAAAACATCGTCTCATACATACTTTTCTGTAATTCTGACTCTTCACGTCGCCCGATTCAAGTATTTGATTCACTTAATCGTGCCATGTCTTCGTCGGGTATCCCCGACTTCTTCTTCCATTCACTTTTGAGTTTTTTTTTTTTCACACTCCTCCGTTCATTTGCTCAACATGCCCAAACTATCTAAGCGTCCCTTTCTTGATCCTATTCATTACGCTTACATCAGCCTTGTTTTCTTTCCGGATATCTACATTTTTAACATGGTCATACATAGTTTTACGCACATACGTCTCAGGGATCTTATTTCCACAGCATTCAGTATCTTTCTGACATTCCAAAATATTGATTCAACGTCACTTAATAATTTCTTTCCAAAACAACCAATTAAAATAAATCGATAATCGATTCCTTGGCCGATTAATTGAACCGTTTTTCATGTGAATACAGCACAAGAGTCCCGACTGTTCGGAATCAGTGGGACCATGTCATCCCCAATTGGAGTATGTTGTGAGGCTGGAGGGAGTAAACGAAGAACAGGAAGGTTGGGAAGTATCTAGCTATTCAGATCTGGCCACCAAACACGTCTTGAGCCATTTTAAACAACGTTTCAATTCTGAACGGTGATCTTTCATCAGGGCGATACTAAAAGTATATAATACCTTAAACGTTCCGCACACATACTGTGTATAGTAAGCTAAGGAACATCGACACAGTCAACCAATGTGTGATGTGATAAAAAATAAATGTAGCTTAGTTTGCTAAATTCTGAAATTTAAAATTACCTCAATTCCAAAATAACGAATGTACAATAATTTTTATAAGAAAAAATCTCTCGTGTTTTTTTGGTACAAACAAATCTAATTGGATTGAGGAAGTAATAATAATTAATTCAGGGCTCAGAACGTAAGGAGGTTACCGACATAAAGCGAATACATTCCTTTCCTGTGGGGTATGAAACTGTATTAAACATGCACCGTGTATATATTTCGTCAGATGCTTCGTTCGCCGAAGCAGTACGTGAACATACCTAATGAGGGTTGAGGGAAAATTTGTTGCAGTGGAAATGAAGTCAGTCAGGCAAATTTATGCCCAGGGTTCAGAGAAACGTAGCGATCAAGAGAGAAAATAGATTAGACTTTACTGCTTCGTGGGGAGAAATAATATACGTTCGTTGGAAATTGTGGAAGGTAGAACATACTCTTATCTCAGTGAATAGGAGCAATCATACGAAGATGATTTTCAGTCCTCGGGTAGGTGCACGTAGAGAAATATCAAAATTTCAAATTTGTATGGTACAAAGAACACAAATTTAATTGAAAACGCTTTATCCAGGTAACACATAATAAAGCACATAGAATTCAAACGCATCTTCGAAGGCCGGAGAGTTTTTTTTACATTAACTCCACACAGGAGGCCCTGAGCAAAATAGTTTCCATCAGAGCCTATGTCATCTTCGGGGGTGCTGTATGGTAGATTTTTTTAAGGAAAAAAAGGAGTGAGCCTGAGTCTCAAAGAGGCCCATTTTGTAGGAGAAAGAAAACACAGAGGCCGGAAAATCATTTAAAAACCGAGCTATTGAACTAAAGAACAAGTCGTAGAAGCGACCCGTTCTTATGCATCAAATACGACCGTGTACAAATGTTAAAAAGATGTTGTTTGTTTTTTAAAATGTTTTTATGATGCAAGACGGATATTGTTTTTTTTTAAATAATAATCCTATTAAAAACTGTTCCGGGAAATGGTAAAAGAAAATTTATTATCACAACTTTTTTATTACAAAAAAATAACTCTTTCGTGCGAATTCACACAAATATTGTTGACGGTTAACGAGTAACCGTTTCAATCGTTTTGATGGCTTAACTGTTTCCAAGAAAGAATTTCTAGATTTTTATAACTGCTTATTAAAATAAAGAAATACCGCTGGTGGATTAATTGCCCCCTCTCCTTTTTTCTCATACGGACAGAAAAAAGGTTAAAATGAAGCTTTCAACGACATGAATATAGACACGTATACTACACAAATTGTAACGAGTGTTCGAATCAAAAATGAAACATTGTAATATAAGACACTTTAAAACAATTAACAAAATAATAAGAACTTTGTACACCTTTTTTAAAATGAACAAGGATAATAAGAAACAATGTGCACAAGAGTCCTAACTTTCCGAAGCCAGTGGGACTATAGCATACCCTTTTTTACATATTTATACCGAAAAATATGTGCCATCAACATACAAGTATGTAATAAAGAAGCAAAAATAAAATTAGTTAGTGAAAAAAGTAAAAAATATACATAATTCAAGGTACTGCTGAGTAGTAGCATAGAAGAAAAGTGTGATGGTAAACTACCAGTATAGTATAATGAAATTAATGAAAAAATATATTTGAAATTAGAAATAACTTTAAAGCATTAATGCTAATGTTTTTTTATATAATATTAATAATCTAAAACACAAATATTAAAAATAATATTCAAAATTTTCAATGAAAATATGAGATCGATTAAAATGTTACTTTCTCTTATAATGGTTCCAATGGCTGAATTGGATTGAGTTCGAGTCTTAATTACAACCATTGAATTTTCATTTTCTGGTTTTTTCCGTTTCATATTTGTTTTAGATTATTGATATTATTTCAAATATATTTGTTCCAAATTATTGATTGAAAAGTATTCCCATACAGCAGTAATAAATAAATTCTAATGGACGAAAACCTATTCCTAACTCCTTTCAACATCACAACTAACTATTGGGGTATGTTGTGAGATTGAAGGAGATGGAGAAAAGAAGGAGATAGGTGAGAAGAAAGTTGGGATTTAATATATTTTTTAAGAATTTTAGTTCAAGGACTCACCACATCAATGAGCTGCGACAGTTTCAGCTTGATTTTGACAGTCAATGCGTCTGTGACATTGACCACCGGCCTGACCAGCTTGTTGTAGTTGCTTAGCAGGTCGTCGTACAGCCTCTTGGCGTCGGGGTTTCCGGAACATCCTGTTAACAGACCGCTCTAATTAATAATAAGCATACAAATAATGCTTTCAGAAAACGTGTGTTATGTGATACAAAAGAAACAATGTGAAGTTTTCCGTGGTAACTACCAATTTTTTGATGTTCTCAGGTATCTCTCAAAAGCCTTACCTCGGTAAATTGGCTTTACAATTTCAATAAACGCTTTTCGGATAGTTATTGTCCGTCCGAGATTTTTTCTGATGCTTTTTTTTAAATTTATCAATAGACGGCTCCTACAATCCTCAGTGATTTATTTTTCGATCGGGTTGAGAAAGGGTGTTAGAATAATTTATTAATATTTTGTGATGCATCATAATTGTTAGAAATAAGTTGTGGTAATTTTAAGAAAAATTGTTGTTTGTTGAATATTTTCTGACATATAGACCTTTTTTATTATTGGAGAATACAAAACAAGCTTATTTTTTAAGTTTCAAATATTATGTTACCTAATTGACAAGGGTTAATTAAACACAATATTATCATCACTGTATTGATTGACACCAACCTCTTAGTACCTAGTTCACTTTTTATTCCTAAGAGTTATTTTCTAGAATAGGTCAAATTGTATTCGCGCTCGAAAACTCCTAATTCAATTTCTTAATTTTATTATGGGTGCCATGCTCACTTTTTGTGTATTATTCTAATAGTCAGAACTTTCTCAGTAAATTATATTTCCTAAATAATATATCAAATTAGTTGTTATCTGAACCCTTTCACAAACAGAAAACCTTTTACGTGTGACATTTATAAGTCAGGCTGGGTAGGGAAGGGATTAGCCACGGGTCGAGGTGTTGTACTCAAACCTCTGGTATTTCTAAGTGGATTCTAAACCCCTTAGCCACTGGTGGTGGTAATAGTCAAAGCATCATTTGTTCTTTTCTTTACCAACCTTCGTTCATATATTATTAAATTTCAATGGGAAACACCGTTTCACTAAGCTTTTCATCCCATTCACACGACCAGGGACAGATTTACACCCACACACACACTTGGGTATACTGCCAACGTAAGCAAAAAGCCACTTATTTGCACAAGTTATGCTTTGAAATATGAGACCTTACATAATAAAAAAAAACGCTTATTTAGATGATATTTTTTTAAATTTATGTCTCAAATTTTATAAAGATAAAATAAAATTACCAAACCTAAATAAAATCTTATTCATCAATTAAATATCGTTTTCTAAAGTAATCACAAAATTATTTTGGCGCCATTTTTACATAAGTAAATAATAAGCACATTGTTAAAACCACTGTATACTGTGTGTTTTACTTATAAACATCAGTATCCTGCCTTATTGCTTAGAATGTCTGCCTTTCTTTGTTGCAACTCATCCAGTTCAACATTCCTTGCCGTAGACTCGGAAACAATTAATTGCTGTTTCTCAATCATCAGTATACTAATTATAAGTATGATTCTCCACTGTCCAGAATATGGAGACTTCTTAACTGAAAGTTTTGGTACCATTCTAAATGATTTTCGTCATTCTTTACGACAATAATCTTCGAATAACACAATTTATTATGTCTAACATCATTGACTACCAAAATCTTGTTTGGGATTTGACTTGAATGTTCTATTAAATGTATATTTTAGTCCTATTTTTGTAATTTCTTCATTCAAATATTATGTTTGTGCTGTTCTTTCTCTGTTCTCTTTTTTCCCTTTTTGTGTTGTGATTTTTTTATTTTGAAAATGGTCCGTTAGTATAAAAATGATTAAACATTAAAAAAAAACATTTTATATTACTTTTGGTTCATGGCAACTAAATAAATTTAAACATTACATCAAAAAATTTGATACGTAGATTATAGTTGTTAGTTGTAATTTATTATTTATTGGTTATAAGGTAAATTCAGTTTATGCTTAATTTTTTTAGATTATTTATTTAATTTTAAAGTCCCTTTTGAGGATTTTTTTCATGGAAACTGCGCCATAGAAAATATCCTTCTATTACAATATCCAATTTAATGGGGAGTTCATTGAACACAAAATCCCCATAGCATTGATGGTGGTTATGTTCAATTATTTTTAAAAAAATGTTACGGTTGCATTGAATATAGATAATAATGATATTTCGGAAAAGGATTTTGAGCACGAACTTTTGATACTCTGATAAATAATTAGTAATCCGATATTAAAAGCTTCCATTGTGAACTTTTCCACGGAGTCCACTAAATTGGACTAATGCCTTTTAATAAACGTGATCATGATCCAAGCGCTTCAAAATAATTGGTTATTATTATTAGCATTATCAACATATTAAAACATGTTTTTGATGTGAATATTTCATAGCTTTTACCAGTGTCGTGGTTTAAATATTTAATAGTGGAAATGCACGTCACATATAACAATATTCATGGAATGATGAATGCTCGTGAATAATTTGAATGCAAAACCATAATATTGTTAACTTTACCACTACACGTGCATTATGTGTTCAGATGTACATACATTCGCACACCACATTAACAGGGCCGAACCGGCAGTCGAATTTAAACTAAATTAATTAAATAACTAACCATCACGCCGTTTCCCCGCAGGGGTGGCCTGAGAGGATGTACCGCCATACAACACTATCTTGGTATACACTCCTTGCTTCATTCAAATTCATTCATCGTCTCATGCATACTCTTCTGTTATTTTGACTCTTAACATGGCTCAACTCAAGTATCTGATTCACTCGATCGTGCCATGTCTTCTTCGGGTGTCCCCGACTGCTTCTTTTATTCACCTTCGCATCATATATTATTTTCAAACTCCTTTCTTTGTTTATTCGCTCTATATGCCCAAACCATCTAAGCGTCCTATTCTTGATCCTTTTCATTACGCTTATTTCCGGATATCCACATTTTACTATATATATACCCTTGAGTATTTATTTTAAAACAACAGCGGATCAGCTTTTCGTTTTTGTATCCTTCATAAGATTTTATTAGCTGTCATTGTAACCATGGATGTGAGTGGAGGTAGTTACGTATTAAAAAGTTAGTGAAGTGCAAAGAGGAACGAATAAAATTATAATGATTTTTTTAAAGCAACTTCTAAATATCGAGCATATCTGCCCGTAGCTAGTACAAATGTGACATTTCCAAATTAGGAAATGTTGGTAAGATAAAAATTGTTGAGCGAGGGTAGAATACAATATAATCACTATATACACATTTGACGGCCTACATGGTCGAGTGGTAAGACGCTCGACTGCGAATCCAATGGTCACGGGTTCAAACCCAGCGTGCGCCAATAACTTTTATTTCGTTAATATGTATCATAACACATTTTATTCATATAAAATAATATAAAATGTATTTGCGGCACGTTCCAGAGCGGTAGATACTCTGAGTATCGCCCTGCTGAAAGACCACCATTTAGAATCGAAATGTAGCTTGAAATGACCTCAGCCGTGTTTGGTGACCAGATTTGAAAATCCAGGTACTTCTCAACTTTCCCCATCTCCTTCCCTTCCCCGCTACCTTTAACACAATATACCCCTATTGGGGATGCCATAGTTTTGCTGGCTTTAGGCGGTTGGGAGCAGTTGGGACTTATAATAATATTTATTAAAAACTATAGTTATTTCAAGAAGTATTTCGATTCTGAATGTCCATTTTTCACCAGGGTGATACTGGGAGTATTTTTGAGTCTGCAACAAAGTAGAAAGATACATATTGTTCATGAAAAATAGTCTATATAATGATACGTCTATCCCTCTAGCAGGAGATTATCGTGGTTTACAGATAAATAAATAAATTAAACAAGCATCCGGCTCACGCTATGAAAAAAAATCCTTATCCTACAGAGTTAGTCCTTTCCTGCACCTTTATCCCCTCTCCGCGTAACCCACATCATACCTCCCTGTTAACACCCCTTTAACAACCTTCTCCCCCAGCCCCCAACCTCACCGAACATGGAGATTTCCTGTCAGTCACTTCCTGCCGCGCTATCAGCCCCGCGCTGATAAACTCAACACTTCCGTAAATACTAACCGCAAGATCGCACTGCCTTATATACTGCCTTCTAGCACCAGCCAACCACTCACAGTGTCATTGCTGAGGTATGTAACACGTGAACTCGCGTATCTCGTTTAGACGCTGTGAATTTACAACAGTTTACATTTTGAATTGTTAATTTTATTGTTCGCCTTGTTTCACGCTTATAATGCGAAACTTCTATGGTGATGATAAAGGAAAATCAATCGCTTCGATTGTGAACTTCCCGAATGGACGTTAAGTGAAAGCGCGTAAAGCAACTACACTAACTAACTAACTAATTATCACGCCGTTTCCCCGTAAAGGTAGGCAGAGAGGACGGTCCGTCATACAACTCTGTCTCGGCATACACCCTTTGCTTCATTCGCATTCTACATCGTTTCATACAAACTCTTCTGTTATTCTGATTCTTGACTTGGCCCGACTCAAGTATTTGATTCACTTAATCGTGCCATGTCTTCCTCCCAAACTTTTTTCTTTCGTTCAATTCGCGCCATATATTCTTTTCACACTCCTTTTTTTGTTAATTTGCTCTACATACCCTAACCATCTAAGCGTTCCTTTCTTGATCCAATTCATTCCGCTTACATCAGCCTCGCATTCCTTTCAGATATCCATATTTTCAACGCGGTCATACATGGTTTTACCGCACATTCGCCTCGGGGATCTCATTTCTACAGCATTCAGTCTACTTTCATCCTTTCTCTGTCAGTTCCATGCATCACTATCATAGATTTTGGTTGGTATAAGCACTCCATTGTGGACTGCTAGCTTCGCTTCTTTGGACAATTTCTTATTAGCGCCAACAGCGTTCAGTCCTACATTAATGGAGTTTCCTGCATTCACCCGTCTTTCAATATCCTTATTAGCCTTTCCGTCTCTCGTAAACATACTTCCTAAATACACAAACTCAGTATTCATCATTCACAGCTATTATCTCATACAATTTGCGAGTAAAGTAGAGTTCTACTAAATAAGCGATATCTGTGGGAATCTTATAAAAGACTAAACTTAATTAAAATTATTTATCTTTTACATATAACCAGTGAAACCCAGCGGAATGTGTCTTGACTTTCCAAGAAAAAATATTAGTTGTTACTCAAATATAAAATAATGTCTGCAAAAAAAAATAAAGCCAAGTACTTTATTATGAAGGTAGTGATTTTAAAGATTCTTTTTAAAATTTGATCATTATAATTGACGCTCACAAAGAAAACTATTCATAGTTAATGGTTCGAGTCTTGATTCTTATTTTTATAAAACAACCATGAACAAGATGTATCATACAAAGTTCACAAAATATGTAATTATTTACACAATGGCGAGCTTCGTTTTCCTATGAGGCGTCAGTAGATTAACAATGAAAGTTTGCAATTTTTTGCAACAACAGCAAATTGCAACAAAACTCTGCGGAAACACGTGAGCGCGGATGTGGGCATTAACCTCAAGGTTTGACATAAAATACGTCGCTTTCAACCATATTTCAACTCTTACCTGCTTTAGTGTTTTGTTTTAAAGACTTCGATACATTAAGTAGTGATACATTAAGTAAATTCATTTTACTATCGGATTTAAGATTTATTTTCCATGAAACACCTAGTTTAACGCTCATACTGCGAAACTTCAGAGGGGTGAATGTTTGTGAAAAAAATAATCCAAATAATAATTACCCATAAATATTAACGAGGAGTTCTGAAAAATGTAGGCACATTTTAATACTCTCAAAATTCCAGGTGTTAATCTAACTTGTGCTAATACGAGTAGTGCTTATTTATTTTTTATTTTTTTACGTGAATACCGCTCAAGATCCTCAACTGCTCCCAACTGTCTAGAGCCTGTGAGACTATGGCATCCCCAATAAGGGTATGTTGTAAGGCTGAAGGTAGTGGGAAGGGTAATGATATGGGGAAGAGGAAGGTTGAAGTATCTGGCTATTCAGATCTGGTCACCAAACACGGCTAAAGCCATTTCAAGCAACTTTTCGATTCTGAATGGTGGTCTTACACCAGGGCGATACTTGGAGTATCTTCCACTCTGGAACGTGCCGCAAATATACTATATTTTATTTTATATCAATTAAAACACACTATGAGCGGGAAGGGTATTTTTACCTGCCCGGCCGACTGGTGCTTATCGGCGGGACGGGTAAAAATACCCTTTACGCCGGCTCCACTTCAAAGGCGAGGAAGGTAAAGTTACCCCATTATTTCCCGTGTCTATTTCATCTAAACGCTTGAAGACATTCCAAACTACACACACATATAACAAAAAAAAAGATAAGCCGTTGTTTCTTTTATGTACACACATACTCTTGCGCAGCTCAATGAGAGATTGCGCGTAATAATTAGGCAATTTGATCGTGTTAAATTTCAAAGATTGTTTGTTTGTGGTACTGGGAATAAGAGTACCTATTATATTTTTATGACGTGTTATAAATTCATTGGACCTTTACTCTTATGAGATAATCCCGAGGATGTTATTACAATAATCATTTCCTTAATGAGAGATAACACAAACCGGCACTCATTACTTGTGAAGATAGAGTGCCGCTAATATACACGTGCTTTAGTTATGATATACGGAGTTACAAAACAGACGTGTTTTTTTAGTGGAATTTATTTAATTGATATTTTCTTTTACCCTTCAAAAATGTCTTCAGATAATAACGAAAGTGATGAGGAAATATTCGCCGATAATTTGTCTGCCCATTCTGGTGAAGATTTAGCTGAATTATACAGTGATAGTGACAGCGGTTATACCGTTGCAAGACTGTTTTTATAAATATCATACATTGTGTAGATATTAGAATAGTAGTTTTTGTGCGGAAATTTATTATTTAAGTTTATAACGTATTTTTTTACAAAACATTTATATAAATATGTGAATACTACCGTGGGCTTGTGTTTTAATAAATAATTTGTTAAAAAAGCAATCAACATTGGAGAGCAGTATATTTTAAGTGCGTATACGAAATTTCATAAAAAATCAGTAGATGGTTTAGAAGATAGAGCGATTTTTGTAAAATTATTTTTTATTGCATTTTCGGCTGGTTTTTGCCCGCTGCACCCAACTGTGACGGTGTAGCGGCCGCCCGCTCATAGTGTGTTAAATGTGCTACGACACATATTCACTAAATAAAAATTATTTGCGCACGCTGGGTTCGAACCCGCGACCTCTGGATTCGTAGTCGAGCGTCTCACCACTCGACCATGCAGGCCGTCAAGTAAAAGTAAAGAACTATAATTTTAATAAGTAAAAGTAAAAAACCTACATTATAAAACAAACAAAAAAATACGTGGTTTTAAAAACATTTTAATGTTTTTTTTATTAAGATTATCATGTACCCCTTGAAGTTTTGCGGTACGATCGTTAAGTACGCTGTTTAATGTTTTAATTTTAAGTGCAACCAGTGAACTATTACATTTCAGAAAATAATCACAAAAATGCAAATCCACGTTTCACGTGATGGTAACAACCAACATAACTTCTCAAACGTCATCAAAAGTAGATTACGACCCACAGAAAACAGTGCAGTTCTAAAATACAGCTCAACTTAAAAAGTTTAACGCTTTGAATTGCACGAATTCCGTGTTTGCTTCATCGTTGGCGTGGCTGCAAACTTCATGGCACAACCTCTCGTTGTGAAATGTTTACCTAGGCAAACGTAATTAACAGTGATTAAAAGCAATAAAAATACATTCAGTTTACAAGGAAAATGATTTCAGAAGTTCCCGTAAGTCTGATTGAATCGATTAATTAGTTATTAACTATTTTATTCATGTATTCCAAAATGAAGACCACAACAGAGATGGAGCTAAGAAAGAAAACGATACGATTAGAAAAAGATAAGAAAGGGTTCAAATGGTAAGCCTGATTCAAAATGATAAAAAAATACTGGATAGACGAAAAGAGGTATATTTCCAGTTATGGATAGCTACAAATTTGTTGTAAGACATTGTTCACCTTCAATTCGATCCATTAAAAGAGAGCACTATCATTTAGATATTTTAAACTTAGACTTCCAGACGTCTAAATCATTGAAAAAAATAATTTTATCAATTGAATTTGTTAAGACTGTTGAAAGAAGCGTGAATGCAGGAAACTCCATCAATGCAGGACTGAACGATGTTGGCGTTAGTAAGAAATTGCCGAAAAAAGCGAAGCTAGCAGTCCACAATAGAGTGCTTATACCAACCCTGATATATGGCAGTGAGGCATGGAACTGGCAGAGGGAGAATGAAAGTAGACTGAATGCTGTGAAAATAAGATCCCTAAGACGTATCTGCGGTAAAACTATGTGTGACCGTGTTAAAAATGTAGATATCCGGAAAGAAAGCAAGGCCGATGTAAGCGTAATGAAAAGGATCAAGAAAGGGATGCTTAGATGGTTTGGGTATGAAAAGCGAATTAATTAATAAAGTAGTGTGAAAAGAATACATGATGCGAAAGTGAATGGAAGAAGAAGTCGGGACGCCCGAGGCATGCCACGATCAAGTGAATCAAATACTTGAATCGGGCTACGTGAAGTGTCAGAATAACAGAAGATCGTGTATGAGACGGTGTATGAATGTGAACGAAGCAAGGAGTGTATGCCAAGGCAGATTTGTATGACGGTCCAGGGTTGGTATAAGCACTCCATTGTGGACTGCTAGCTTCGCTTCTTTGGACATTTTCTAATTTGTGCCAACAGCGTTCAGTCCTCCATTAATAGCTTAGCCATTGCTTTTAAGTTTTGTAAAACGCCCTCGAGGTGTCTTCCACACACTTATGTATTTCTGCATTCGTTATCTCTTTATAATTGTATTTCTTAAATTGAAATAATAAGTGACTTGTGTGTAATTATGAATGGAAAGAAACTCCATGAGATATGTTTTTTTACTCCCGAATGATTTTTACACCTCTCAAGGCATTTTTTTTCTCAGAAAGGAGCCTACAGCGACACGTTTGTTACAACTGGTGACAGCTTGTCTGTGGAACGAATGTTTGTGTGACACTAAACGCAGTAAATTTCAGGTATGTTTCGCGGACTCGGTTTAGTGCATTCACGCGTGTTGTCTCAGTAAAACATCTACATTATTTAATTCATCTAAGACGTTACCCCCTCAAATATGGTAAAGGTTCACGGGATCACTAGTAATATATTAATAGCCAGAAGTTTCCAACCTCAAGAGTTTGTAAATAAACAACACCGATATAGATCTAAACCATTAGGCACTGCAATCAACTCTGTAACTCTCACCGCATTTCTGTTTGTGTGCGACTAATTCTCCCTCCATCCACGCGTATTTCTGTTTACAAAGTACACAGTAATTACTGTCATGTCGCAGCTTGTAGTTTCCAACGAGTACACTTCCCATCTCGACGCGTCTCGTCTCGCGTCGTCAGCACCTTATCTCGCCTTGACGGAAACAAACATTCCGATGTGATATTATCGCGAGGCTCATTAGCGGCTGGAGACTCACCTGGGAATTATGACGCTATCAAAATGATATCGCTAAGTCGGTAACGATGAGGAAATAGGTTGTTGATACGGAGTTTGACTAGATAATGGAAACCTCAAAATTGTATTGGATTTTATGAAGATGTTCATTTTACATTGTAGCTTCCCGAGAAGATTTTCGTAATGTATAATCTCTACTTACTAATTAACTAGTCCTTACTCTACTAGGACAGGCGGAAAGGATGGATTGCTACATAAATCTTTATAACTGTTTCTCCGTCTATTGACATGAGTCGACTCAAGTGCCATTCCATTCTCTTGGTGGAGCCAAGTCCCCAATTATTTTAACGATCCACTAGCGTTTTATGAAATACATTTTTGTGACGCTGTTTTCTCTAATTCGCAAAATATAATCGGACTAATTAAGAGTCTCTTTATCATGTTTACATAATATATCGGAATTGCTTATGTCGACGGCCTTTGACGGCCTCCGAGTTGAGTGGTAAGACGCTCGACTACGAATCGAAAGGTCGCGGGTTCAAACTCGGCGTGCGCCAATAACTTTTAATTAATTAAAATGTATCATAACATATTCAATTCATGTAAAATAATAAAAAGTATGTTTGGGGCACGTTTCAGAGCGGTAGATACTCTAAGTATCGCCCTGGTGAAAGACCACCGGTCAGAATCGAAACGTTGCTAGACTGAAATTGCTTTAGCTGTGTTTGGTGACCAGATCTGAATACCCAGATATTTCCTCTTCCCCATCTTCTTCTCCTCCCCACTACATTCAGCCTCACAACATACCCCAATTGGGGATGCCATAGTCTCACTGGCTCTAGACGGTTGGGAGCAGTTGGAACTCTTGTGCGGTATTCACTATAAAAATAAATAAAAATTTTACTTGGGTAGTTTAGGTACGTGCCTTTGATAAATTATTCTTACTTTTATAATCCTAAATTATTCTTACTATTGTTATCCTTTTGTTAAGATAGGAGAATATATCAAACAGAACACCCATTTCTGAACAGAGTCTAGGGTTTTTTTCAGGTATTTTAAGGCTCCAAACCAAAGGTGGCTGCCAAATTCAACAGTGGGATGCACTTGCGATTTGTACAAGGTCAGCAGTTGTGTACTATTAAAGTATCTCCTGTGCCCAGCTGATCATTTAAAGTTACACCAAGCATGTCAAAGGCAGAAGGCTTGTTGAGATGATTACTTCCATTGAAGGAGACTAGATTGTCATTACGATCCTCTTTAGCTGAAATCAGACATTTTTATTTTTTTTACGTGAATACTGCACAAGAGTTTCAACTGCTCCCAACCGTCTAGAGCCAGTGAGATTATAGCATCCTCTATAGGGGTATATTGTGAGGTTGAAGGTAGTGGGGAGGGGAAGGAGATGAGGAAGAGGAAGAGGAAGGTTGGGAAGTACCTGGCTATTCAGATCTGGTCACCAAACATGGCTAAAGCCATTTCAAACAACGTTTCAATTCTGAATGGTGGTCTTTCACCAGGCCGATACTTGAAGTATTTACCACTCTGGAACGTGCCGCAAATATACTTTATTTTATTTTATATGAATCAAATGTGTTAAATAAAAATTATTTGCGCACGCGGATTTCGAACCCGCGACCTCTGAATTCGTAGTCGAGCGTCTTACCACTCCACCATGCAGGCCGTCAGACATGATTTATAATAATGCTGCCTCCCCAAAATATATACATCTATGTGGATATATCCGACTGTTGTAATTCGTTAGCTATTGAGCCTTCCCCGAAGTCATATTGTCAAACTTCATATCTATATTACGTATGAGTGGGCACGTGCATTCACACACAAATAAATAAATTCTAATACAAGAGTAAAACAACGGCAGAAGAACGACGGTTTATTCCGATGTTCGATATTAAATTTTGATAAAGTTTTCTAGGAGCCGAGAAAAAAGCTCATCTTTCCAGAATTCTTTGTTTGTTTCCTTTCTAAGTCTCCCTATCCTATTTCACAGGAAGCATTAGAGAGTGGAACCGTCCTGATTTGTGAAATATATCCGTCTATAACGTCAATATCGTCCTGCCTCTTCAATGTTGTTTAAGAATCGAGTAGAAAAACTTCAAATTGAAAAACTTACTCTACATATGCGAGAGATGGGATGAATGTCGGCCATAAAAATTCCTCCGCCGCTGTCAAACGCAGACATAAAAAATATGGACATAAAACCATATTGTTTCATTTCCAGATTTCTAGGTTTCCGGAACTCCGGTCAGATAGCCGGTAAAAGCTTTTGATAGGTAACACACGTGGGAATCGGAGTTTTCTCCCCCCGGAAACTATAGTTAACACTTCAATCAGGGTTGCCCGTTGAACTTGTTTGCTGCAGTTGGTACTTTGTTCTTCCTCCTGAGAATTTAATTGCATTTAAATGTATTAATTATGCAGTAATTGATCGGCGGAGAGTAGGATGTTCCCGGCCACCTGCCCTGCATACACGGTTCAGCTTTTGGTGAAGTTATAAGACGTGGCTTACATTGTGTTGAACTTTAGTAACACACTAAAAGCTCTGCAATAGAAGCGGCTAAAAGCAAACTTCAGGATTTCGAATAACTTTATACGAAAGTAGGTTATTCATGCTGTCTAGTATATTGTATAATAGTAATGTACCATTGTCAAATCATTTTCATGATCACTTTTTTTTCATGTCAAGTCTGCACAAGAGTCCCAACTGCTCTCAACTGTATGGAGCCAGTGGGACTATGGCATTCTCAAGGTGCAGAGGGGAAGTATTTTAAGAAGAGTAAGGTTAGGAAGTTGCTGGCTATTCAGACCTGGTCACTTAATAGTGCCAAAGCCATTTAAAGCAACGTTTCGGTTTTGTACGGTGGTTTTTTACTAGGGCGATACTGAGAGTATTTACCACTCTATAGAATATTAATACGTAACGAATGAACGTTTAAAGTTTCTTAATGATTGATAAAGCGCCGATTTATCTATTTTCAGGATTATATACAACACAGAGGTGGATTGAAAAATAATTCAGGGACGCTCTATGAGCAACATGGCACGATCACTTTAATCGAATATTTAAAAAAAATGTATATACTTATATTATTTACACTCAGATGGTTTGGGCACATAGAGTAGATAAATTAAAGAAGTTTAAGCAGAATATATGACGGAAAATAAAATGATAGAAGAAGTCGGGGATACCCTAGCAAGACGTGGCACGATCAAGTGAATCAAATACTTGAGTCGGGCCATGTCAATAACAGAAGAGTACATATGAGAAGACGTATGAATGTAAATGAAGCAGAGTGTGGGCCGAGACAGAGTTGTGTGACGGACCATCTTCTCTGCCCACCTCTGCAGAAAGTCGTGATGTTTTACTTATTACTCTTATATTCTACACTATTACTGAATTAGCCACCTATCTGATAGTATTAAACCGTAAAACGTCTGTGGCACACTCGAGCTGAGAGTATCCACGTGCTAGCTATAAACGAAAGTGCTGCCATCTTTAATACTTAAAGAAAACTTCAAATTTAGAAGATAAAAAAAAAACAATTTTTATTAATTGCTAGTAATAATATATTTATTTGCAGCTACGCCTTGTCTCAGAGTACGAGAAAAGAAAACTTTTACCTTCGAACTGCAAAAAGTTTCGCTCACTCGAAATTATATAACTCACTACTTAAAGCATACTCGTACGTAAAACCGTCGGCAATCGGACTAAAAAACCTCGTATGCTTTCAGAGATTTTTTTGTGAACTTTTCCGAACCTCAATATATCTAGAAACTTTGGTATTCGAACGTTCTGTGCAGTTTGTAACTCGATATGTGCATGTTGCTTTTACGGGCATTGATAATGTAGAACCTTCCCCTTGTGTGCTTGCCAGCGCCTCTGGCGGTATAATCGTTAAACTTTTCTATCGGGAATACAAACGCATTGAGTGCACTTAGATTCAACAGAGCTAACATTTCACCCTCTTTTCTCGCTGATTTAACGTTTCAATAAAAATACAACTGCCTTTGTTCATTGTGAAACGGCAGTAGAGGATATTTGAAATTAATATTTTTATATCTAAGATTTGCAAACTTCATTTTTTTATTACACAATTATAATTTTTTTGTATTTAAAAGTGTCATATTTTCAAAATGGGAACTGATGTATGTTTTGAAAACTAAATGTTTTGAAGTATAAAAATAATCTTTTTAAATCTAGACAAGCGATAAAGTACCTACATACAGTTGAGTTTATCAGGTGATTATTTTTATTTTTGAAATTTGTGATAATTTTCAATTCTGTATTAACGAAAATTCTAGGTTTTCATTTTGCAAGTCTAGTTATTTCCAGTACTGGTAATAACTAGTGGAACAATACAACTACAATTTACTTATGAAATAATACAACTAAGTACGTACGTACGTACGAGTGTGAACTTTTCAAAAAAAGGAACTGATGGAAATGTTGTGATAGTTACAAACGATAAATTACCTGCCTAAAATATACATATTTTAACAGAAAATAATTTCTTTTACATATTTTAAATGTTTTTTCCCTTTTTTCTCATACACATTCGATAGTAGTACGAGATTAGACTAAAATAATATAACAATCATAAACCCTTCATAAGCCACTATAAATGAATCGTTAGGTCAGCCTCTCAAAGATAGTACAAAGACACGAAGCATATTAATGACTATATAAGTTGACGGAGGCAGTTGAAATCAATATTAATTAGATTTTGGAATGAAGTGATCGGACCTTCCCTGTGTAATCCGAAGCTAATTATGCTTGAAACCACTTGACAGGCGATCGGAAGCTCTCCCCGATATCTCCGCTTCCCGGATTATTGACGGGCTTTCGCCACTTAATCTTTAAGCTTTCACCAAGTACCTGAAATTGATAAACGAATATAATGCTTGGAAAAAATGTTTCTCCTCAAACGACCAATAATTGAGCATTTCCATTTCTCAGAACCACTTTCATTTCGTGGTTGGAAAACATATTTTAACTTACTAAATATTTAAAGAAATTAAAAATTCTCACTCATCTAATTTTTCTTTGCTAGATACATGTATCTAAGGAACAATTCTGCATACTTATTCAAAACATGTTTTTTTACTCATTCTGTTCTTCCTTTCGCACACAAATATAAACTTCACTGTACTTAGCTGTAATGTAGGGATTTTTTTAAATCACAATATATGTATATAACTTTAAAAATATTGATATAATGCAGATGTTTCTAAAATAAAAACATTGGAAAATGGAAAATAAGGAAATTTCTTAAAAAGAGTGGTCGACATGCAAGGATTTTGCTTTTGACATAAGCGCATTTTTCTCCGTCCCTACTTGTTGGATTTGTTCGTTATTGTAAATTTGCAATTGGGTTAATAAGTTACAGATGATTCTTTAATAAAAGCAGAAAAAAATAGAATATTATAAATTTCATCCCATGAGTGGTCAAAATATGAAGATTCTGCTTCTGACATGGACACAATTTTCTCTGTCACTACGCATCAGAATTGTTCGAAATTGTGAATTTACTAGACTTTTGATTAGTTACAAGTGATTGTCAAATAAAAACCTGAAAAATAAAAATATTAAGAAATTTCATCCCAAGAGTGGTCAAAATACGAAGATTTCGCTACTGACATGGACGGATTTTTCTCCTTCACTACGCATCAGAATTTGACGAAATTGTGAATAAACTAGACTTTTGATAAGTAACAAGTGATTCTCAAATAAAACCTGAAAAAAAAGAAGAAATTTCATCCCAAGAGTGGTCTCACAATGCAGGATTTTGATTTTGACATGGGCGCATTTTTCTCTGTCCCTACTTGCCGGATTTGTTCGTTATTGTGAATTTGCAATCAAATTTATAAGTTACAGATGATTCTTCAATAAAAGCAAAAGAAATTTGAATATTAAGAAAATGCATCTATTGAGTGCTACGAAGATTTTGTTTCTGACATGGATGCATTTTTCTCCGTTACTACGTGTCAGAATTGAATGGAATTTTGAATTTACTAGACTTTTGATAAGTTACAAGTGATTCTCAAAAAAAACCTGAAAAAAAAAAAGAAATTTCATCCCAAGAGTGGTCACAATGCAGGATTTTGGTTTTGACATGAGCGCATTTTTCTCCATCCCTACCTGTCGGATTTGAAAAGTATTGTGAATTGGCAATCAATTTGATAAGTTACAGATGAGTCTTTAATAAAAATAGAAGAAATTTGAATATTAAGAAAATTTATCAAAAATTCATTCAAATTATATGATTCTCAAATAAAATAGAAGAAATGTGAATTTTATGAAATTTCATTAAATGGGTGCTTAAAATTCGAAAATTTTGATTCTTACATGAACCTTTTTTTTCCTTTCTTGTCAGATTTGTTCGTTATTGTGAATTTGCAAAGAAATTGATAATTTAGAGATGATTCTTAAATAAAAGTAGAAGAAATTTTAATATTTAAAAATTTCATCAAACATGTGCTCAAAATACAAGGATTTTGCTTCTGATACTGGCACCTTTAACTCCGTCCCTACGTGTCCGATTTGTACGTTTTCGTGAAATTGTAAGGAAATTGATAAAACACAGATGATTTTTAATTAAAAACATAAGAAATTTGAATATTAAAAAATTTCATAAAATGTTGGTCAAATGAAAGGATTTTCCTTCTTACACTTTTTTTTCGTCCCTACGTTTTGGATTCGTACGAAATTGTGGATTCATAAGAATATTGATAGGTTACATATGATTTTTTAAATAAATTCATCAGAAAGTGGAATATTAATTTATTTCTTCAAATGAGTGGTCAAAATCCAAGGGTCTTTCTTCTGACATGGGCGTATTTTTCTCCGTCCCTACATGTCGGACTAGTACGTTATTGTGATCTTTTAATGAGATTTATAAGTTACATATATTTTTTTAAAGTACAACAAAATATTTTGGAATATTAAGAGATTTCATCAAATGAGTGGTAAAAATGCAAGATTTTGCTTTTGACATTGACGCATTTTTCTCCGTATTTTCTCCCTACCTACTCTTCTTACAAAATTGTCAAGTCATAAAAATTTCGAAAGGTAACAGATGATTTTTAAATAAAAATATTAGAAATCGGAATATTTAGAATTATCATCAAATGAGTTGTAAATATGCAAGGATTTTTCTTCTAACGTGAATATCAAAAAAAAAATGTTGGTTGATTTTTTGATAAACGTATACGAGGTCTGTTCAAAAGAAAAGGTGAATTTCAAATTTTTGCGGGCTGTGTACATTCGATTATCGTTTTTTTGTTGTTGTTATGTTGGTACACAAATTTTTATCATAAGTGAGCATTATCAGCCATTTTGGATTAGTGGTTTGTTTTTGACAACTGAAAAGGTTAGTCATGTTTTTGTGTGTTCTTCGATTTTTTACTTAAAAAAAATGGATGAAAAAATTTAACGCTTAAACGAGTAGTTTTAACCATTTTATCATGCGTATTTAACGGTTTCTTAATTGTTTTTATATTACGTACAAAACTCTTTAGCAAAACATTATATTTTTTAAAACATGTCGTACTTTATGTCAAAATAAAAAGAGATAAATATATGATTTATTTCCTTCTCTCGTTCGTATTATTGATGTAGTTTTTCATTTATTGGAAAGGTTATGTAAGAAAGTTGTTTTTTTTTTTCTTGAAATAAAATCTTTTCCTTTCTTTTTCTATTTGTTTTCCCATAAATATTTTGAGTTATGATGTATGCGATTGAAATAAATAAGTATCTTTGAAAAATATAATTATGTATATTTTTAATTATAGAACCTGTTGGCTAAATGCTATTATTGCAGTTTAACGGGATTAAATAAATTAAGAAATCAAAAAAATTAAATCTTATTTCGCGGTAAAACTTTTTTCGGCATATAAAACTTCTAATAATATAATATAAAACTATCGAATGTACATTTCTACCAATAATCACCTGGTTTACTACTCTCTGTCTCTCTTCATTCATTCGGTTCCCTTCAGCCTAATTCACACATTCCTCCGAGGATATTTTTACCGTCATTCTATGCTGTTAAATTTTACTAGAAATTGCAAAAACAATGTCATAACGTTCTATCTATCACATACACGTAGGTTATTTTACTGTCCACTCTTATTAGTGCGCTAAATTCATAATATATTTTCAACAAATATCTTTATACAGAGTGGTTTTAATATTATTTGTAAATGGGCTTACCTGATGCAAGAATAAGCAGGAACAACATCGTAGTTAGAAGACTTTTCATCCTTGCATTATGATGTCACGATCTTACGACTTCCATTTTGATATGCCTCTGTAGGGAAGATGTGCAACCTGCAAAAATACAACAAAAACAACTTTACTCAAAGATATACGCGTGTCTCCTAAACAATACCGTCAGAAATCTCTTAAAAAATCATATTTCGAAAACTCGACGATATGGGGGGTGGGGGCGAAGATTTGGTTGATCTACTTTCATATGATATGAAGAAAAATGAGTAAAGTATTAATAAAATCGTCTGAGATTGCTAATCTTAGGTCCATACGACGTACACAAACACCGTTCATTGAGAATGGGATTATTTTTACGCACCGTCATGCGGGTATCATTGTTGCGATTTGGAACTCACATCGTCATGCATGATCGGGGAAAAGATGGAAGTGGTTCCAGAAAAGAATATAGTTCTATCTATCCATGTAAGTTTACAGACTACAGACAAAGAGCCCACATTTTTTCATAAAATTTTGCTTACGCCCTTAAGGGAGTAGCTTTAGACTACATCTAGGTTTGTGAATATTCGTAAATTACGAAATAAGCAAATTTTAGATACTTTAAATAAGGAGAAAATATTTGCATTTATATTTTTTTCATAATTTTATCAATAATAAATCGTTTCTATAAAAAAATTCGTTATGTATTATATTTTCCCCTACATAAAATAAAATTATACTGGTAAAATTTCGTACATTTTTTAAATTTATTAGTGTGAAAATAGTACATAATTGTGTGTGGTTATATTTTTCAGCGTTTTGAATTTACCCGTGTTTTCATTTCTAGTAAAAATTCCTTAATATGATTTTAATGATATATTTTATCTAATCCAGCAAAATATTGAAAAATATATTTTGTCTGTGAAATTTTGTTTCCTTAACATATCTGTTATTACTATTATTAGCATTGTATATTTTGTAGGTTTTGATTTTTTTCAAATTGCGTGGAAAGATAACCCCTAATAATCGTTAACATAGTATTTTCGGTAATCATGATCGCCCACAATTTTTCTACCTCTGTCAAGTACCGTTGGGATGTTTTACACCAAAATCGCCATTTGAAATATTGCTTAACATTATTAAGGATGGTCCAAAATCTCCAAAATCAATCTGTATGGTTTAAAAAAGGAGGTTTATTTTATTATTATTTGTAAAAAGTTAATATGGTTTTTTGGTAATAAAATGGAAATATCATTTGGAACACTATATTGAAACTAACTAACTAACTAACTAACCATCACGCCGTTTCCCCGCAAGGGTAGGCAGAGAGGACGGACCGCCATACAACTCTGTCTTGGCACACACTTCTTGCTTCATTTACATTCATTTACATTCATTGCTTCATTTACATTCATTCACATTCATTCACTATATTGAACTTAATAAATACAGCTATACGAGTATATTAGATTTCCCACTGCAATAAGTACAATCCTCAAAATTATGTAATGTTATTATGTTGAAACGAACACATTTGTATGAAAGCGGTTCCATAGCATTTTGTACTTTGCTTTGATTTCTAGGTATACGGTGTATTTTTCAAATTGTAATCGTAAATAGGTACTGAATTGAGTAGTTATTCTACTACCTACTGAGAGAAGTACTTATATTGAAATAAAATAACGTTTTATTAAGTATACAAAGTACCGGTTAGTAGCTGACTAGACAACACGTTCCCACCCGGGCGTCATGGGTTCAATTATTTTCTGGCTAAGACCTTCATCATTGCATAAGCAACATTTTCCGCTTATTATGATAGCAGTAGGAATTTTTCAAATATTTTTTTAGGTTATTCGTAACTCGTGAATGTTTGTCTTTTTTTAAATAATTTAAACGTGTTTCAAAACAACGTATTTCGGCACAAACTTACTATTTTATAAAGGGAAATATTTAGCTATTTTAAAAAATATATCAACGCCCCAAACGTTGATAGTTTTGACGCTTTAATTTTTATTTTATTGAAACCACTTCCTTGATTATCACGGACGACACAATAGTGATTGATTGCTTTATCGATCACGCCATCCACACATTTAAGTCGCTAAAAGTCTTCTGACATAAATAATTTCATTCATCACAAATCGGGATGATGGATGATCTGGCATCAATGCTTATACCTATGCTTTCATTGTTTGATTGCTAAAAAACATTGTTTGATTTGATGGTTGGATTTATGCTTGACTAGACATGACATATTTTATGTTCGTATCACAAAGATTTCGATAGTTCTAGCGGAGGAAAACCCAATTGGAATGAAAAAGGAAAAAAAGCACATGGAATTAATAGACCATGTTTTCCACCCTAGATTGAGGTGGAAAAATAAACATTGATCGTGATTAGATATTTTGAAATGCCAGGTTCTAAAGTCTGGAATAAACTGCTTTATCATCTGAGAATGATAAAAGACTCGACAATGTTCATAGCTTAACTCAAAACTCATCTTTTCAGAAAATCATCTCCATAAATAACAGAATTGCCCCAATTTGCAAAGTTAGGCTAGCTTCTTAGCACCTGTTTAATAATATTTCATTCAATGATCGGCAGTCTCGATCGTCTGCTAAACAAAAATTTGGAAACTTTTCAACAGATTAAAAAAAAATACACATGTAAATAATTAACATGTAAATATCTCTATTATGTGTCTTATTGGTGCTTTTTCTTCCAGAAATTTTTCAAAAGAGCAAAATCTACGGAACTCTTTGTAAAAGGTACCCCTTCTTACATTTCATGATGGATGTTATTTTAGTTGCCGTGTGCAGCTGATCAGGTTCAAAACTTAGGTATTGAGTAAAGTAAACTTCTTTCAACCAAAATATTTTTTTCAGGACTCATATAATATAATGCTTAGAGTGTGTTGATTGATTTTTTGTTTATGTTTCCAGGCTCGAGTCTGATAAGCATGGTAAACAAACATAGTTCTTAGAATAATAATCTCGTATTGCAGACATTTTGAAAGGTTCAAACAATGTTTAATAGTAATAAACATGTGTACAACAGATAGCGTATTACCAGCGAAAGTGTATTTAAAAAAAAACTATTGATGAGAAAACAAAGATACAGACACTAATAAATAAACCAACACTAAACAAAAAGTATAGAGAATTCGCCTGCATCCTAACTATTTCTCGCAGATTTAGCACTTATGAGCAGAAATAGAAAAATCAAGGTAAATGGCGTAATATCCACATACAAATAAATTGAATGTAGATACAAAAGTGATGGTAAACGTTGTTTTAATACAATAAGCAGTAAATCTCATCAGTAAATGTTCAAATACAATAAGCAGTAAATATTATCCTCTCTTATATATATATTTTTTTGTTTTTCACATTATTCGTATTGATATATTATATATGTAACACTCTTTCGTACTTTATATTCATATAAATCCTTTAGATATACCTTATCTTATTAGATTTGGGGTGTAAATAAATAATTTCAGTTCATTTTGTTACACTATGCATTTACCTAAAAGTTTTTAACCTCACTTTATTCTTTCTTTATTCTATGTTTAAGATATCTTCTATTCTGTTTGTTTCACTTTATTAAATATTTTGTTTATCTACATTCATTTCTACTTAATCGCTATCATTCATCTCTTAAATTTTTTGATGAATAACTGTATTTTTGAAATATTTTTTAAATAAAAAAATATTTTTAAAAAATTGTCCATAAATAACGTCAACGTCAAACGGTACTTCGTATCTAATTTATTAGTTTGACCTGATAGTACTAACAGTGTATAATTTCTTAAGGCAAAAAAGACGTCTTGTAATTTAAAAGATGACAAAAAAAATAGCAAAAATGTTAAATTATAAATTGAAAACTCAACCCCATGCAAGCTTTGTTGTTGAAATTTATATTTGCGAATTTATTCAACCGTCAGAAAAATGCAAAATTTGGATGCTTTTATATTATCTATAATTGAATTTTATCACCATTGTAAAGTTATGATAATCATGCTATTATTGTTTGAATAACTGTAATCTTAAACTTTAATTCGTTGAACCAATGCATTATACTTTTACTATGCAGTTACGTTTTCGTAGTTTTGGAGAGAAGACAAAACCCGTGGCTTAAGTTTGTAGCCTTAGAAATTAATTAATCTTTCGGGGGTCGTGTAAATTGTCATTCCAATTTGGCAGTTTCTTTATGTGTATTCGTAGAATCTACGAACACAATGGAGCCTTTGACATCAAAGTACAATCCCTTTTATTCCGTTTTGATTGTTATCTCTGGTACAGAACTAGCTCTCATCTACTGGAAATAATCCGCTTCTCTCTCTTCCTATTTTAGACCTGCACGTTATGTCAGAGAAACGTACCATTTCATAGTAATTCCTTTTCGGCGGAGACAAACTATAGAAACTGTTTTAGCACATTATCAATATTTGATGTTTATCAAAAGAAATGAAAAATAACTTTGTATAAGACCACGGATATATATTTATATATATATATATATATATTTTATGACCGACTGGTTTCGCTTAGCCTAAGCATCATCAGGGTACACAATTAAACTTAACAAAAAATACAAAGTGTGCGGTTATACATACATACAGAGGGAGAACAAAATAAAAAATAAAACAACAAAACAATGAGAAAATAATAGAATACATTTCAATTATAACAAAACAACAGAGAGAAAGAGACAGATAATATATATATATATATATATATATATATATATATATATATATATATATATATATATATATATATATATTTTTTTTTTTTTTTTTTTAAGGAAAGACTAACATTCCCGGGTTACGTATAACCTGACAATAATTTGAAAAACTCCTACTGCCCTCATAAGAAACGGAAGATGTTGTTGAAGTTATTTTATCATTTATTTAAATATGTTAAACCACAAAGTAATTGCTTTCTACGAGAATATATGATTTTTATCAATTTATGGACTCGGCTTTTGGAGTGATCTACCCACGAAGTATTTTTATTATTTAGTTTTTAGTGTGAGAATAAAAATTATTGATTGTTTTGTAAAAATGACAACAAATTGGAACTGATATGGAGTTAGAATTAACTGTTTTGGTACTAACGTCAATATAGGTAATGACTGTTTTAGCTATTTTTATTTTTTTTATTTGGTAATAACGCTAACAACTTAGGTAAACGGATTATTTTTATCTAATTATAGACATTTATTTATTTTTTTTAAGCTTCAGTAAAATCGCCAGCACTACGAGATAATACATACTTTTGAGGTGTTTACTTTGATATGTATATAAATATATATATATTTATAGTTAATACCTCAACTTTCTAGAGCCAGTGGGACTATGGCATCCTCAATCGGGGTATGTTGTGAGGCTGAAAGTAGTGGGGAAGGTAAGGATATGGGAAAGATGAAGGTTGGGAAGTACCTGGCTATTTCAAGCAACGCACAGTGGTTCCAAATACCCCTAAAGTTGGCATCAATTCACAGGGAGGATTTACAGGGGAAAAAATGTGATATTTTTATTAGGTGTGGGTGGTACTAGTATATAAAAACACAAAAAAATATTGTGTTTTAGTAAGTTTTAATGCGATTTCTGCATTTTATTACCAAAATATAATATAAAAAAATATAAAAATATATTACAAATCATATATACGCAAAAATAAGAGCCGAGTAATGCAAATTTTTGTTTTTTAACAATCCGATTCAGAAGACGATCAATCATCATCATCATCATCATCATAAGAGCAACAGATATCGGACGAAGGAATATCCGTGGAAATGATTAACTCGGATACTTCCTTGAGAAAACGAGTAAATTGTGTTTTCGGGAGTTGCCTGCAACTAGTTATTACAGAGTTAAATGTAACTCACATTAAATTAAAAACATCTTTATTACATTTCTCAAGAGAAATTTTCTGAAATTGTTCTCGTGATATTTAAAAAAAAATCACATTTATCAAACGTTCAGCAGTGTGATTCAAAAGAGCTTGAATGGTTACTTCTGCAGATGTAGGAGTGATTTTTTCGGATAAGAAGCTTTTTTTGTCCCAAGTGATATATTGTACGGTGGAAACCTGTCAGGATCTTTGAATCTTATGACCTTCTGTAGTGGCTCTTCGTGAGCTTAGCTTCTACCATGGTTGAGAGGGCTTCCTCCCCAAACATCCGTTTAGAGCGATTATCATCAAATACCTTGTACGCTTGTCTGTACTTAGGTGCGCGCTTGGGTGAACGAATAATATCTTCTAATAATTTTGATGCAATCGGATGTCCAGAAGCTCTCAAGCTCATTTTTGTTGCAATCCCCAAATGCGTAAGTGGTGAACTATTTTTAAGATTTTTGGTTGAGATGCGTTTAGTTCGGGCAGAACTATCTTCAAATTGTATTTTCGGACGACCGCTACCTTGTTGTTTTACAGTAGTAATATCATATATCGTTAAACTAATTGAAGTCTCCAGCCATTTTTTGTTTTTCATCACTAATTTAGCTACATTTCGACAAGCATTTGCCCATCTATTTTTATAGGGAAATTTAAAATCCGAAATCTTTTGACATAGTAGATTCAACCCTAATTTTGGCCAATTGGTGCGGTTTATAAGTTTTTTTCTCACATAAATAATTTTTTTTACCATCTGTTGGCATTGTGATTTCTTCAATTTACCAAATAACTCATTTATTTAAATTTAAAAAATCCTTTGAACCCGAACCTGTTACGCAATAAATAAATTTCAAAATATTTAAATTTTATGGTCGATTATGTAAAATTGAAAATTTTGTAAAGGAGCAAAAATGAGCACTTTTTTATTTTTTAGTTTGAAGCTGAGATAGTTCAGCTATAATAGTGCATCAACACAAATTTTAAATTTAGCTTAATTGTCAACTATAACCTTAACTATTTAAGAATACACAGAAAAAAATTCACAAGTTCATATAGATGTTAAAAAAATATTTATAGCAAATATATCAAACCAGCAAATTAAATTTAAAAAATACACATATTTAGAACATACCTGAAGGTTCTGTATCCATGTTGAAAAAAATCTTTCAACGCTTATTGTAAAAAGTTGTGACTCCCTAAATATTGTGTTGTAAATGATGGTCGTTCACAGAGAGTTGTCAACCGCTTGCGAAGCGATTCTTTACTGCCGTGGTGCAGAGCGATGAAAGGTTTGCTCGAGTTAAGTAGTGGAGGTAAAGATGCACAAATATGTGGCGTCAAGATAGAACAAAAACATTTAGTGACATCTGTAATTTCAATTTTCTATTTATTGCCAACCCTCTCATACTAGAGAAACCAATGTGCAACGTTTCGATTCTGAACGGTGGTCTTTCATCAGGGTGATACATAGAGTATCTACTACTCTGGAACTTGCCGCAAACATACTAAATATTATTTTATATGAATTAAATGTGTTATGACCAAAGTTATTGACGCACGCCGGGTATGAACCTGCGACCTTTGGATTCGTAGTCGAACGTCTTACCACTCGACCATGGAGGCCGTCAAATACGTAAAGCTTTGAATAAAAGAAGTTGGTACCTATTAATGAAGATATTATAATACGATTTAATAACTTGAATGAGAGGAAAAATTCAATTAATGCTTTCCTACAAAATGCGAAAACATACATATTATTATTGATTTTATCGTTTTTGTGACATTTTTTTCTATATTTTGCATGAAACAGTTAGCTCTTCTACATTTTTTTTCAACAAAAGAAAAAAATTCAGCATACTCGTATATGCCATTTGAAATCTGCTTGTTAGAACCATTCCACCCAAAACGTTTTGAGGTATAATGAAAAAAAATAGGGTAGTTTTATCTTGACTAGGTAATAAAATATTGTAAGTAACAAAATGATCAATCCTCAGAGTAAGTAGATGAGTTCGTATACTCTGTGGGAAGTATATTGGAGAGAGACAGAAGGGTTGATAAGGTTATACAAATATGCCAAAGGAAACTAAGCTAACTAACCGTCCTCTACGGAGTGCTGATACCAAACCTGACATACGGCAGTAAGATATGAAACTAGCAGACAAAGAACAGAAGTGAATAATGACAAGAATTAATTCGCTTGGAATGAAGACCTCGGAGGTATACATATGAGAAGATAGGTGAAAGTGGATGAAGCATGGGGTAAACGTTGGGACAGAGATTTGTGCAGTTCTATCCTCTCTATAACGTGCTGATTTGTCGGTTAAAGTTAAAATAGAAGTATAAATGAAAAAAAAAATTGAAATCAACAGTATATTTTTTGTGATATGAGTACCTAACATTCAAAAATACTTAATTCTTATTTTCAGTACATACAATGAATTTATTCCACTCTTCTTACAATTTTTGATGGCGTAATGGACATCATAGTTACCTTACAAGCAGTTGATCGGGATTTGATTCTCAGCTGTGGCGTTTTTTAATTTTATTTTTACAAATATATATATTTTTTTTTTAAGTACAATTTTTATTTTTATTAAAATAGACCTTGTTTTTTCACGGAATTTTGTAATTTGGTATTTTTTTTTGAAGTGTGAACTTTTTTTTTTTAGCCATCAGTTAGTATGTAAGTTACCTTATTTATAGAATCTGTATCCTCCCTTATTTTTTTAAATTCACTGCGGTGTATGTGTAGTACAATCATGCCTCATGGTGTTACAAATAATGCGCTACCGGAAACCATCAAAACTATGCCAATCAATAAATTCAAAATAGCCTGTAAGAACTATTTAAAATGAATATAAATCAAAATAATAAGTTGTATATAAGCAAAAATATTAGAAAGTCAAAAAGAAAATTAAATAATTAACTACTTGTTAACTTGAATGTACAAAGTAACTAATGAATGTAACTAATAGAAAATAAATAAAACTAAAAATAAAAACAAATATGGTGATTCAGAAAAATGCAAGGTTGAAGAAAGCGTAGTAAACAAGATTAAGAAAGGAACGCTTCTAAGTAAGCACAAGTAGCGGGTGAACGAAAGTGCCAGGAGAATATATAACGCGAAAGTTAGTTGGTAGAAGATCACAAGTACCCGAAAAGGATATGGCACGACCAAGTGAATCAAATAATATACGTATATAAAAATCTTATGCTGAATTCTTAAATTACTACCATCCAAGAAGTATTGGAGAGGGTGTGATTTTTTTTTTAAACCGCATTAGAATAATAGATTCATGTAAAAAATATAACATTCACATTGTGCGTTTATACGTTGATTATTTCGTTATTGTTTTTCTATTTTTACATAAAAGGAAATTTTACCCACTAAGCTACTGCAAGATAGCTCATCACCCAATTAGATAAAAAAAAAAAAAACGAATTAAAGGTGTTTCCAGAAATAGGCCCTTAAAATATGGAATAGTTCAAAATAATTAGGTTAGTTAACTTATCTAATCCAAAGGGTTCTCCACTCTTTCATCTGTCTTATCAACTTCGCCTCCCTCATTTCCTTCTGCCTCTCAACGTTTCCCAAAATTAGGGTAATCATGGCCCATTAGTTCGAAGTACTCTGAACAAATGAATTTTCAGTTTAAATAATACAGTTCTTGCTACACTAGTAGAAAATGTACGCACTATTTATTTTATTATTTTAAAACGCTTTTTTTACTGTTAATACTGAACAAAAAAATGCGGCGAATCGACTCACTGAAATAAAACTTAAATCTGATTGTAGTGTTGAGAACTCAGAGACAATAATAATTCAGAAAAGGTAAGAATTTTCAATTAAAATGTATATTTATATATTTAAACATTTTATTAGAATTTATACATTTCGTCAACTAGTTTCGGTTGTATCCTAACTTTCTTTAAAACAGTAAAATTAAAATATGCATTTTCATTTAAATGTAATGTCAAGCCACAAAATAGTTGCTTTCTTTGATATTTTTTTAAATTAATTTTCCATATTTTCTTTGTGATTTAATTATTAAATGTAACACCAACACGGTCATCCGAACGATTTCACTACAAACGGAAAAATCACGATTATGTTAAAACTGAATGGAATTTGTGTGTAAATTAAATAGTGGAAACACACTTTTGTCATCATTTTTTTTTTCATGGATATTTTCGATTAACAAAATAAATAAAATTCAAAATGCTAAATCATTTAACGCGTGTAATATGAAAAAAAACTAAATATGTTTTTTTTACAGTTTCAGTAGAGCGGGTTTGTAATATAGAGTTAAAACCTTTGTCATTTCCCTCTTTGCAGTTATTTTAAGTTGTCTTTTTGATCCCCTAACAAACTACCATGGAACAAGAACAAGGACCCAATTGAGAATTTCGCAATCTACATATTTGTCCAGGACCCGAGCCTCAAACTGTCGCAGCGGACATAGTTTTGAATTATATCGGGGGGTGCAATGTAATGCCATTTGTCAGCATGACGGAAATCATTTCTCTTTGGACTTTCATACCCAACTCCGTAAAGTCTTTTCTTTCAAGGCATCAATTTTTGTCTATCCGACTTTCGAAAAATAAATAAACAAAACAAATTCAAGGATCACCTATCGCATTCTGAGAAGGCTAGGTAATACATGCAATGCATGCAAGAATCTAAAGAACACCTCAATCTAATCAAGATATACCATTTTATTAAACACATATCAGTGTGCTTTTTTGTCACCCAAATTAATGAAAATCCATACCTAATTCCATAACATTTAAAAATCAGTTCTCCAAATAAAATTAACTTTTCAATTATAACAAAGCAAGAGGTTAACATTATATCCTTTCCTAATATTCGTCACCCCGCTATCTATTTAGTTAGCCCAGTGTTTTAAATAAAGGCAAATAAAGAAAAATACAACGACATGTTTCAATTTTTAATAAACATATCAAATTGTTCACGAATTTTATAAATATAAAATGTGTGATGACACCTTCTATGTAATAACCCGCGACGATATCAATAGGTTTTACGTATTTTACAATTTGTCAAATTTCATCCAAACAAGACAAAAAAAGCTGTCATGTGAAAAAAAAACTACCCCAAAGAAAACTTTTAAAAATGATTTTGATTTGAATACAAAAAATATTATTATAGTTTTCAACGTTCTTCAAACAAACAAAAAACATTAATTGCTTCTCCCTTTCTACATTCCATCTCTGTTTTGGCTCCTTAACTCCATTAAAATTTTCCAAATAACTTTAAAATGTGCCCATTTGAAAACAACGTGAAATTAAAAGTTTATCTACCCTTCCCCGTCCTTGGAATTGGCCAAGAAAACCCTGGAGAAGCAAGTAAGATTTTAAACCTAGAAAAATGCAGTTTGTAACGAGAAGCATTATTAATGGCGTTTTAGTAAGTTTGCTTGGTGAACTAAGTAATTCCTCGTTTGTTCGCCTCTCGCTCTAACAAATTAAAATTACTCTCGCGACGGAGCTTAAAATATATAACCCTCATGCATTACAAACATCAACAACTACTACCTCATGCAAAACTGCCATACTTTAATGTAAACATCGAATCCTTCTTCATGCAAAGTTGCCAGCGCGCTGTACTCTGCATTGTGTGGTGATATTTGACTCGGGTTATTATATCGCAAGGAAATGCGTTTGCATACCATCGTGCTAATTATGTTTCTAAAATAATTAATTGGAAACTTGATGCAAGCTCATTCCTATGTCTGTCTTATTATGTAATAATGTATGCTTGTAAACTAATAAACAAATGTTGTACTTACTTAACAAATCGTGTACAATTATACAAAACTTTTAATTACAGGTACTTATTGATGCTTCTACAATTATATGAAGTCACAAATTTATGTTCATGCTTATTTATGCTTGTCAGATAAATAATTTATGTTTGGTTTTTGATATCTTTCAACAGGAAACGATCATCAATCATATTAAAAAAAAGGTTTAAATTAAAAGGCATGTGTACGTACCCACAAAATAAAAAAAGTTTAAAAATAAATATTTATTTCGTGTCACGATAAATGACGTTAATTTTAAAAAAAGATAACGCTGAAACATTAAACTATCGCAAAACTTAAAAATAAAAACATTATAGATAAACCTACTTTATAAAAAAATAACATTTAAATAAATAAGTTAATTAAAATCAAGCAAGCAATATAGTATTGCTTTTATTATTCTATCATCTGAAGAACTCAAGGTAAGAAAGATTCAAGCTAGTATCACAGGCAGAACGCTAAAAAATCTTCTGATAATATCATGTTTACGTAAGATTTCTGTTATCCGGTGTTTGCACTCAATTTCAAAAGCGACACTCTTATAACCCAATATTCAAAAATATTTGTCAATTACATATATACATCCAACGCTTCCCTCGCACAGAAGCGCGATTACCAATTTAAGATCAGCGCTCACTTCAAATACAGATAACAATTTCCAATACTTTTTTTCCTCCACTCGGTCGTATGTTTTTTTGTAAATCGACTAGAGTAGAAAAAAGTTTCAGATTTTTTGACCTACACAAAAAAAATTTTGTCCATTCAAAACTTCCACTCATATCCATATTCCAAATCTAATTTTAATTTATTATATTTATGATTTTTTTCCAAACTAAAAATACATATAACCTCTTTTAAGATGATGAATTTTTATTTGGCCTCCGTGTGCGCTAAAATGGATAAAAACATACGAAAAATCCCAAGACGAAGACAGGAGGCCTTTTCACAAGGTTTTATTATTTCAAACATGATTATATTATGTAGCATACTAAACCAATAACAACTACCATTTCAACGGAGGAGAATCTCGCTCTCCCGCATCTCTCATACATTTATGCAATGAAATAAGGCATTTTCTTTCGTTGTATCAAAAAATAAATTCTCTTACTTCCGTCAAAAATTTGTGATATATTCTTCCCTTTGTAAAAACAAGAATAATGCCTGCCAAAGCTCGGAAGGCAGAACCAATCTTGAAGCCGGTTTTTAGATCCCTTTTTGTTTTTATGATAAAACTGTGATGGGATTTGAGGACCTGAGCGTGTGTTTCTACGCGAAGAAGATTGAAAGAAATACAACACGACTCGTATGATATTATTATTCCTTTTCTTTTTCTTTTACGTTTCTAACTTTCTATATACTTGCTGATAAATAATGTCCTCCTATATAATTCCTTTAAGGTGTTATTTAAAATTCAATTTAAATTCATTCTTTGCTCGTGTTTTTCCCATTATGAGATTCTTTTTTCTAAATAGTTTTAGCAATCTATCAATTCAATGTTTTTTTCTGCACTAAAGTTGTCTTTGCTCCCTTCCTTAAAAAAATATTTCTTAGTAGTCCATGATAAACTCATTACATTTTACCTTAAGGGTCAGCACTCAATAATGACACTAAACGTTACTTTGTAGCTTTCTAATACAAGCAGTTCTACAAAAGATTTATCTTCATATTTTGTATGGGTAGTAAGAAAAATGTTTGTTATGAAAAACATTCTAAAATGTCCGTAAAAGATGCAATGTCAAAACCAGCAGAAAGTTTTACAATCAAAACATTATCCCATTATGTCGAAGATTTTCAAAAAACTTTCAGCTATAAATGAGTGAAAACTGCCAAGAATCAGCAAACAAAAGTTATTTTAGAGAAGTCATTTATTTTAAATCTCAGTGTTCAAAGCTAGACACAAGAGAAAACTGATAAGGCAGGTGTAAAATAGATTTACTGTGGACCAAATAGCATACTTACAGCAACCGTTTTATAGACAAGCTTTCTGGTTAGACAGTCAACTAATTTAAATACTATAATTATTTAAGAAAAGGCACAGAAAAGGTTTGTAAAGTACATTTTGAGTTATATCGTTTTTTTTACAAAGAACAACTTTTTTCATTCTGCATTTTAATAACATAACAATATGCTCGTATATACCATTAATTTTATTATAACGAAAAATTAAACTTATTATAAAAGCAATCGTGAAAACATTTCACAAACTTGTTTTAAAAATCCCAGCGAAGCGCGAAGTCGGGAAAGGCAAATATTGAAATAGGTCAAGGCTTAGGGAAAAAAATTATACCATTGTTGGAAGATATGATTGATGGTCATCTCAGGAAAATGAATACATACGGGCGATCGAAGACGATTCCGCTTCAGAAATATTCTAGGATTCTAGTGAACATGATAAAGGTAAAACCTATGAAATTTCACCTTTGATTGTAAAGTATTGGAGTGTTATTTCCTGGTAGGCATTTTACACATGTGTATGAATGATAAAAATAATTATCAAAAACAAAAGATAACTAACCACACATATCGTCGCCGGAAAGGAAAAAAGGCTGAAGCGCCATTTTAGAAAGTTTACAGAGCACTTAAAATTTTTTTTGTTTTAGAATAAAATTCATAAGTCTTTCAGTACCTGGTTATATTTGAAAAAAAAAAGTTAACTCAATGCTTTCACTGAGTTACCTGAAGCGACAAAAAGCTATAAAAAGTCCCAAAACTTGTGACGCGTGAGTCAAACCTTCTCCCAAATGATAAATATATTTTAGATGACAGAAAGGCCACAAAAGTTTTCAGAATCAAACAAGAGTGAGATCATTCGATGCAGAAAAAAAAACTGGTCAAAACTGCATATTTAACTCATTCTTTCCCAAGGTGGAGCTTAAGACCTTTTGCATTTCCAGCAACGATATTATATTTCACTAAGTAATTTTTGATTAAGATTATATGTTTCATAAAACAATAATTTTATACAACTCCTCTATTAGAAGCATTTGCTTCTGTATTGAAGAGGAGTATACATCAATACAGTGATTTATCTTCCCCCTTACTTATAAACGCGGTTTAAATGTTACGCGCGGCGTAAGGTCGGAATAGCGAAAACTTAATAATAATGACCTACGTCCGGCTTACTTAACTAACCCAACAATGAACCGACATATGTAAAAATCTAATAAGTAAGACGGATTCAGCTTAATATAATATGGGCAGTGGTAAGAACATCGTAGTTTGTATTTTTTTTTAATGTGTACAGTACCTAATGAGGTATTTATAGTAACATATTAGTACATATTTAGAATAAGTATACATCATTAATAATACTCAGAAACTCTGTAATTTATCAGCTTAGTAATTAGTAATAACCTTTCCTTATGCGCTTGGTAATCCATTATGTCAGTTTGACATATTATCGCTGCGTAATTGGTCCGTAAGGTTGTATTATTCACGAGGCATGTTCGTGCACAAGGTAGATAGAAAAGAAAATTTGTTAAAAACGAAACTTAAAAGATGATATATTAAACTACAGGTTTCTATGTGAATAACACAAAAGAACTCCATTGTTCGGAGCCTTTGGGACAATGTCACCCCTATTCGGAAAAGAGTATGGGTGGAAAAATGGATTAAGGAGAAGTTGCCTACTTATTAAAATCTGTTAACCAAACATAGCAAAAGCTCTTGAATAAAACTATTTTTACCATAGGTAATTATTCCGTCCATGTACCGATTCATTGTAGGATTTGTTTTGTTTTTTTTTTTATAGTGATTACCGCATTGAAGTCCTAACTGCTCCCAACCGCCTAGAGCCAGTGGCACTATGGCATCTCCAATCGGGATATGTGTGAGGCTGAAGGTAGTGGGGAGAAGAATGAGGTGGGAAAGAGAAAGGTTGGGAAGTTTCTGGATATTCAGATCTGGTCACCAAACACGGCTAATGCCATTTCAAGCAACGTTTCGATTCTGAATGATAGTCTTTCACCAGGGCAATACTTTATTATTATTTGTATTAATATTATATATGGTATTTATATTTAATACGAGTATTTTCCAATCTGGAACGTTCCGCCAATATACTATATATTATTTTATATGAATTAAATGTGCTGTGACACATATTAATTAAATGAAAAGTCATTGGCGCACGCCGGGTTTGAACCCGCGACTTCTTGATTCGTAGTCGAGTGTCTTACTACTCGACTACGGAGGCCGTCAAAATGATCAATAAGTGAAAAAAGAACAACATATTTGGTAATCAAAAGATAGTGACTACTTTGAGTGTCGTTTTATTCATCCGTTTAGTAGATTCATTTATTTTATTTTAATAGTTGATTTATTTATTTACCACAATATTAATTTAATTTTCAAAAAAAAATAGAAAATTACTTCAAAGTATGGTAATAAAATCTTAAATATAATATTATGGGATTCGTAGTGATGATTTTAAATCAAGAAGAACATAATAAAATTAAATAATCCGAAAATTAAATATTTACTGATCTTAGTGTGACAAAACTTCATATTAAGGAAAAAAAAAATTAAAGAACGCGGAATTTTTTTTTTTCTATTTTTCCAAAAAGAATTACCAATAAATCTTTACTTTAAGAAATTAGACTGTAAGATTTAAAAAAGAATACGTATTTAGATGTTTTATGTTCAAATAAGTTACAATAGCATCACATGACCATTGGGCTATATTTAAAAATAATGGATAACTTTTTTTAATACTTGCGTTGTGCTGAAAAAAAAAAAAAATTACGTTACTACTATCTTGATATTACGAAAAACGCACTCGGAACTTATTTCATTCAAAATGTTGTTTTTGATTGGCAACATTTTGTGTGAAACAGGCCCCAAATATGTTCTCCTTAAGAAGTAATTTAAGCATGTTGCTAGCAACAAGGACTGAATCTTTCAGATACTCGTTTGTACCTAGATTGCATGTAGTTATTAATACAAATGCAGAGGTGGTTGATGTAATTAACTGCACGGAATGTAGATACAAGAAGGTTATAATATCATATCGTCGCGGTAAAGGCAAAGGGGGTGAAGCGCCATTTCGGAAAGTTCGCACAAGAGCAATTTAAAGTTTTTTTTGTTTTACAATAAAACTCATAAGTCTTCAGAACCTGGTTGGATTTTGAAAAAAGAAGCTGCAAAAAGCTAAAAAAAAGGTTCTAAGCTTGTGTTGCTGGATTCAAGCCTTCTTCCAAATGGTAAATATATTTTAGATGGCTGAAGGGCCACAAAAGTCTTCATAATCAAACGAGAGTCAGAGCATTCGATGCAGAAAAAAGAACTGATCGAAACTGCATATTTAACATAATATCCTCCATTAATATTTTTTACTTTTATTATTTTTTTTTTCTTTTGAATTTCTGTTCATTTTTATTTGTTAATACTATTATTACAATGTATTAATATCAATTATGAAAGGTATTGCATTGCACTATTCCTGCATACCTTCTGGAATAAAACTTTTATTACTATTATTAACTATTTTTTTACCAAAGTGTCGCTTAAGCTTTTTTGCCTTTCCAGGGACAATATATTTTCAATCAATGTGAATTTAATGTAATCAAACAAATACTATGTAGATAATTCTTATGTTTACCACTCATTGGTACCACTGTAAAATGTACCTACTTTTATATGTAAAATTTCACTTGGGCATAAAATATTTTTCTTTAAATATTTTTACAGCATGGTAATAATATGTTTTCTTTGTCTCACTCCATCCTCTTCAGCTAACGCTCTACAAAGTAAGAAAAGTCTAAACAAACTGTGGAACCCTCATTCCCATGGAAAATATTTCAACCGGAAACGAATTTGACGCGACTTTATTCAGAACAGCAACTTACGACAATAGCCGCAAATTTAATAAATATGGAAAGTTATCTGGGCCAACCCCGAGCAGCCACCTTTCTGTCCTTTGTGATTTGATGGCCCAATAAAGTAGGATGCCAACCGTACGGTCTGCATTGGGTCAAACGGCCGGGAATGTTTAGGGGGGACAGTGGAAGAGAATTTGGCACGCGTGCCCGAACTTGCACGTGTGAGTTTTTAAGGACGCATGTAGATATTTGATGGTATGCCTTAAAATGCATATCTATTGGAATATGCAGTTCAAATCGTTTTTATTTCCCCTAATCGAATATTTCACATTTGAAAAAATAGGATAAAAAAAACGTACCGCGTGTTTTAAAGCATTTCAAGCATTATTTTGTAACATTTTTCTTGTACTTACTCTACTACTGGGATGGATTTTTTTATAGTTAATACCACACAAGAATCTCAACTCCTTTCAGCCATCTAGAGGCAGTGAGACTGTGACATATTTAATTGGGATATATTGTGTGATTGAAGGTAGTGGGGAGGGGAAGGAAATGGGTAAACGGAAGGTTAGGAAGTACCTGGCTATACAGATCTGGTCACCAAGCACAGCTAAAGCCGAATGACGGTCTTTCACTAGGGCAATACTTCGAGTATCTACCACTCTGGAACGTGCCGTAAATATACTTTATATTATTCGTATTTAAATTACATGTGCTCTGACCCATATTAATTAAATAAGATTTATTGCACACCGAGTTTAAACCCGTGACCTGTGGATACGTAGTCGAGCGTCTTGCCAACATGTCATGATTTGTGTAAATGTGAAACCCCACAATATATTCAAGGTTCCCCCGGGTGTTCACTTACTTCGGGAGGTGATTTTTCGTGATAATATAAGTAAAAAATATGCATATGACGTGTTTTAGTCTGTCTTGTTATTTTTCGCCAAATAAGTAGGATATTTCACAAATTACTTCTTTAAAATTCCTGTACTGTATGACGAATTCAGAAAGTCCATTCTTTTAATTTCGCTCCCATGCCCTAAATCGAAAAAAAATAAAATAATAATAATAAAAATAAAAAAAATTAAAAAAAAATAAAAATAATAAATAAATAAATAAAATAAAATAAAAAAAATTTAATTAAATTAAATAATAATCATAATCGTAATTTTAAGTTAATAAATGTGTCTATCTGATGGGACCTGCCAGGTAAGTACAGCGCCCTTGAGGTGATTTTTCACAAAAACGGCGCTATGCAAATCGTCCAAGTATTATTATTATTATAACTTTATCTATAAACCATACCAAAGATATGCAGTGTTTTAGTGTAAGGTCGAACGAATCCTATAAATTTTCCGGTAGTGAAGAGTGGGACTGTCGCACATTTATGTCTGATCTGTATCCATGGGAATCGCACACAAAAAGTACCACAAGTTCCTTTTTAGTACCTTAAACCGTTGGGATTTCAAACAAAGTTATTTATATTTTATGCTTGTACTATCATGTAGAATCACCTCTCAATTTACTGCACTTTACTTTTCCGACACCTTGTATAAGAGTGAGGAAACGTGATAGTATTTCATTTTTTCTTCGGTAAATCTTTTTTCTTCTCATTCTAAGCCATTTCGAAGTTGATGAAACAATACTTTGTATGATAAAGAAGAAATCGACACCTGAAAATAAACTAACCTCAATACTAATACTACTGTGATTTCATACGCACATACAAATAAGTACCGAGTAATGAAATACCTTTGTTACATTCCTTTGCAACATTTCGGTTATATTACCGCTTTTGTACTTTTGATTAAAATAGCGGAATCTACCATCAACAGTCTCTAAATAATACAATGTTTTGTTTGCAACTATTTATGAAATGCAATTAAACGCATTACCCCATCGTGCGTTTCACATATTTCACTCATGCGAGTTTTAAATTTTTAATTTATGGTGTATTCTATATTTGCCCCTTATATATACCTACATAATGCCACTTGTTATAAACCTTTTTTTTTATTTAAAGTCCCAACCCTCCCAGAACCAATAGGGGGATGTTGTGAGGTTTAGGGGAGCGAGAGGGAAAGGAGATGATGAGACAGAAAAAGGTAAGAAAGTACCTGGCTTCTCAGATCTGATCACTAATTTATTTTGAATGTATTCAATAAATTTAGAAAGTTTTTTTAGTACACATTTTAATAGCTATATTTACTATGTTAAAAAAAAGATATTACCCACTACGCTGTAACTATCCACTTACATAGTACCTACTCAATTATTTAATTCTTATGTTGTTTTATTTTTATTATACTAAGGAATATATACATGTATTATATTAGTTTGTGCAATTTACTATGATAATGTAACTAAATGTAAAACCTACGCTGTAACTACATACTTACAGGTATATTGTACCTACTAACTTATTTTAAATTCTTGCTATTACGTTATGTACGAGTACTGTATATTTACTTTACTCCTTTGCACAACTTAACATGTATCTACATGCAAAAGCCTTTAAGGTATCAATAAATAAACAAGGCTATTACCACTTCAATAAACGTTTCGATTCTGAATGGTGATCTTTCACCAGGACTTTACGAGCATCTACCACTCTGGGTGAATGAATATGAACGGTTAACTCGTATATACGAGTATATTGCTGCAGAAGTTATTTCTCTTCTAAAGCTAAGGCTTCATGGATTACAATGTTTAAAAGGTTTCCCATCCCTTAACAGCCCGACCGCAACCCTGTAGGGTCAGTCTTATAAAACACGTTGTTTCTTAAGAGGGTACGGGAAGGACAATTAGAATCTGTGAATTGCTAGCTATGCATTGTGCATTGGTTTTAAATGCGGTTGAACTCTTACGTGCACACTTAGCTATGTAGTACATGTTTTCTTTATCACCTTTCAATTTTTTTATTCACATTACTTTCTCGCAAAGCTGGGCGTTAAAAAATGAACTCAGAGGGAATTCTCCTTAACCAACTAATTTCAAGTAGAATTAAATTATTGAAAACAATTTAGAAAAAAGTTTAGTTTAAGCATTTTTTTTTTGTTATTTTTTCACCATAGCATTTCCAGATTAAATTTAGTTAAGTTTCAATGAAGGTATGTAAAAAAATGTTTTAAAGCATTGCAAAAATAAATCTGAAACAAATGGAATGCACAAAAAATACTTTTAAACAACAATTCACTTTGTTATAAACAACGAATTTCCCATATTTTAGCCTTTAGCTTAGACCAAGCTTTGAAAATACATATTTTTATTAAATGATCAAAGAGTACAAAAATACATTATTTGATATATTAATCCCAAGGAGTTAAAAAAAACTCATTCCAAGAACAAAATTATAAAATGAAAAAGGAATAATATTTTTACAAAGATTTACATTTTTTTAATATAGATTACAAAGAAGAGAGAATGAACAAGTTAACACATTTAAAATAGACTAATAAGATTAGAGATTAATTAAAATATAAAAACAAAAAGAAAGATATTCTCAGCTTAGTTATTATAATTGCCGTAGCGAAGAAGAAAAAGTTGGCGTTAAAATATAATAAATTCGTGGTTTATAACAAAGTGGTTTTTTTTATTTAATAAAAGGTCAAACCGCAAAGTGATTGCTTTTTATTAAAATAAAAATAGAATATTTTTATATAAACTTTTTTCAATCTATCTTTTAACGAACATGGAGTTTTCAGCAATTTCTATATTGACTCAAAAATAATCTATCGAATCTTAATTGTACCTAATTCGTCGTCTTCTTTTGTCTAGGTCTAGATAAACTATTTTATTTGAAAAAATATGTCGACTAGTTATTTTCTTTACGCATTTCACGTGAAAACGAATCAAAGATTACAAACATTATTTTTTTTCATAACAGAAGCGAAAAATACCTGAAATCACATTCATTTAAAATGTAGGCCAAATACCCGCAAGTTTAAACCGAGTGAGTGCTTGAGCAACAATAAAATATTAACCCACTTCATCGACTTAAAAAAATAATACGGTGTTATTAATACAAAACTTAATTAAATACCTTTCACAACAAATATGTGGGCCGTTTGTCTTTTATTATTTTCTGTACAAATTTCCTTTATAAAAGAGTGAAACAATAAGAGAAATAACATTGAGCATTATTACCAATAACAACTCAAAGACAACAGTAAAACATCAATTTATATCGTCTGCCCATTTCCGATACTTGTATCTTAACGACAGCTGCGGGAATTATTTTCTTGGGAATTAAACCTTTCTTTAGATTCCGCCTTTTAGATCAAATAGCATTCGCTTAGTACTTCCGACAATGGGTTTACCCTGTAAATATCTGTCCTATTTCTATTGCCAGGGGCATCAAAGCAATAATTGTTTTCTTTTCATAAATGTACGTAATAAATAAATACTCTTTTATTTCATTTTTTATTGCGAATACCGCACTAGAGTCCCAGCTGCTCCCAATCCGCCTAGAGCCACTGAGATTGTAACATCCCCAATCCGGGTATGTTGTAAGGTTGAAGGTAGTAGGAAAAGGAAGGAGATGGGGAAGACGGAGGTTAAGAAGTAACTGGCTATTCAGATCTGGTCACCAAAAACGACTAGAGCCATTTTAAGCAACGCGTTCTCTGCAACGTTTCAATTCTGAATGGTGGTCTTTCAAAATACTTATTTGTATAGGCGATACTTAGAGTATCTATATACCACTCTACAACGTGCCGCAAATATACAATATATTATTTTATATGAACTAAATGTGTTGTGACACATATTAATTACATGAAATTTATTTGCTACAGCCGGATTTGAACCCGTGACATCTGGATTCGAAGTCGAGCGTCTTATCACTCTACCACGGAGGCCGTCAAATAAATTATTGGGGTGTCGTGGGATATCATGTCGGTGAGCATGAAACGTATATCATTTTCAAAGTGAAACTGTTTCCAAGAATATTATTAACGGCTACATTTGCCAACCAAACTTAACTTAGCAATAGGCAAGTTCAAATAAAGCAAAAACTCAGTTTCACAAATTGGCATAAGACTAGGATAATAAAATTGATAAGCGATTCAAAGACGAATTTTCGGTGTTTGAAAATGTTTGAATAAATTTATCAAAGATAAGGAAAAATTGAGCTTACTTCGGGCACACGAACACGCCCAGAACACACTTCTATCAGATCATCTCTTCAGTGGCGACCATTAAATAAATAGTTAATTTAAAGTTTATCGTTGCAAAACATGATACCCACACACTGGCTTTGCGTATGCGGGATTTTTTGTTAAGTCTACATTGTTTTCTATTTTTTTTTTTCTGTATCCTTTCTAATGTTTTTTATTTTATTTTTACTAAATATTCATAAAAAGCTTACTTTTGTAATCTTTTGTTTTTTTTCAAAAATGTTAAAAAAAAACATAAAAAAAACAAAAATATATATTAACGGCTGTATTTTACAATGAAGCTGAGCAATAGCTAAGTTCAAATAAAGCGCTAACTCGGTATCACCAAAGCGTCGTTTAAGTGAATTCTTATATTGACTTAACGGGTATTATGTTTTAGGGGTCCCTTGGCCTTAGTCGTTTGTAACCAATTCTGTACGTGGTAAAACCAATCTCTTGTTTGGCCACGTTTCAAAGGCTTCGATCTTATTCATCGAACTTGCTTTCAATATCAAAGTTTCACACGCATACTGGAAAGTGTCACTACGTAGAACCAGGTCATTTACCACCCGAGGGACAAGTTCAAAGCTCGGTCACCCAAAAAGAGAACATTTTGGTAAAAACCTCTACGACATATATAGAATAAACGGCACTGTTAATCCCAAAAAAAAAATGTATATTATTTTCAATTTTGAAACTAACAATTAGTAGTGGAATTTCATTTTTACATGAATGTATGATTTAAAAACCTATTTAAGCTGTCTCCACTTATTTATTTTTGATTGGATTGGTTTCACCGTGTAACGAACATCTACAGACTGGTAAAATTTTAAGTAACGCTATGTTATTTATTTATTTATAAAAGATTTAAAAAAAACAGTTATTCACCGATTTAAGAGATGGATGATAGTGTTACATAGAGAATGAATAAAGTAAGATTAAAACATGTAGGTACGACGGCCTTCATAGTCGAGTTGTAAGACGCTCGACTACGAATCCGAAGGTCTCTGGTTCAAACCCGGCGTGCGCCAATAACTTTAATTTAATTAATATGTGTCGTGATAAGTGATACCTACTTATCGATACTCTGTGCTGCTTGCACAGCGCGGGTGTAAACTAAGCTTAAGTTTAGACTAACGGAATTCAATACTTCGTTTTTGTGAAAGCATTATGAAACATACATGATAGTGTAATAAAATAATCTGAAAACATTTATTTACACCCCACATATAATAAAATAAGGTATATCCAAAGGAGTTATAAGTGATAAGTAGTGTAACATTTATAATATAAAAATAATAAAATTTACGCCAAGAAAGAACGCCATTGGCTCTGTATAATATTAAACGTTTGTGACTTGGTAATTTGATTTATTGCTGGCAAAACCGATTTAATCAATCAATCTAAAATTCTGTCACTGGCATCTTAGGCCAAATCTACGACGGACAATGCCCTGAGGTGTACCTAACTATTATAAAAAAATATTTTACATATTTATTTATAAAATATAAATAAATATACCCGGTTACTCGTACTTTCTGTTACTGCAGGATAGCTACTATAAAATAAAGAATAAAATCACAAATAACCAACTGTTAAAAATAACGCTGACACTTATAGATATTATATAAAAACTCATAGATTCATTCAACTCATCACTATGTAACCCTTCTCTCAGAATGTTATAAACCACGCAAAGGTATATGCAATTATAAATACTCGATTAGTGAAATCATTCTTATCAGAAAACAAAAAAATACTACGTCAAAAACGTTTAATATTATACAGAACCGATGGCGTTCATTCCTTCAATAGATGCTATAAAACCATATTATTATTCAAATGTCATTAGTCTGAAGCTCAGAGCAAGAATATATATGGAAAGAGAGCTAAACATTTTTACCCAACCTATATAAGTTTACGACAAATCACTTTCTCCGGGTTTTCACGTCGTAAACCGTGAGAGAGAAAGAGATAAGACAAGTTCTCACATAATATAGCTCCGCGTTTAGGTATGTAAGCATGTTCTCCGTCCCCGCCTGTCGGTAACTCCGCCCTCTACGTTTTGTTATGCGACATAACAGGACATAACTCAACGGCTTTTTAGGTTATATCCTACATTTTTATTTGTAACAATACTGTGAAAAAGTGGTTACACAAATAAACAAAAACATTATGTCAATATATGCTATGAATGATGTATAAATACCCTAGCCCTAGCCACGCCCCAGTCAGGTAAAAATTATCAATACTGACTACACTAGCGCTCCCTCCTGGTATATTATTGCTCTGAAGTCTGAAGATACCCATCGCAAAGTAAAATTAGTATTGTCAAAACTAATTAAGTGGAATTAAGTTTAAAAGTTTTTAAATAAAAAAATAATAAAATAAATTTATATAAATTTGGAAGACGGAATTATAGTATATTTAAAGACAGAGGCAAAGAACTATACAAAATCTACATACCTACTCTCTGAGTAGTGGTGTCATGATTTTTAACTTAATGAGGAAGTTAAAACGTTGAAACATTGTTATAATAAACACTTCTTTATATTTAGTTGAAGCCCACTGTTTTCGGACACAACCATACCTCTTTCAAACATGAACTAGCATATTCAAACCGAGTATTTACTGCGCTTATAAAAGGAGACCTCAAGGTGGAAGTCATAATGTGGAAGAGCACGGGGTTTTTTTTAAAGATGGATGAATGAACTTGGATTTTTAAGAAACCAATTTATATAAAAGTCTTGAAAATACATGTACTTTTATATGGTGTTTTCTTTATTCGGCCGAAAAATGGCACATTTTTGTCACAACTCGGCGGCTTAAAATAAAAATTATTTTGCTTACTTTTCCAAAACTAGAAGCAAACAAAAATTGTTAGAATAATTTTACCTGACAGGAAAGAGGGTTAATTCTGTTCAATTATACTGAGTTTCGCCCACCGAGGAAAAACAGTCATAACTTGTGGTGGACTAACACAACCGCTAACATTTACAACTTTGTCTACCATTTCAACCAGATCTGAACATTATAAATGTTTATTTTTTGCTAAGAGAATTTCGCTGAAAATTATTTAAATGTTGTGAGAAAATTTTAACATCTCAACGAAACTTGGGACATATTTCAACCCAATTTCATACAGTTTCCACACAAAGCTTAATATTCATTTGTTTAGACAGTTTTCAGATATAAAGGTTTTTGTCCAGTTTATTTTAATTTCAAACATAAATGTTCTGCAAAATGTAATTCTTTCACAAAACTCAAAAAGAGATTTCATAAACACTCCTGTGAAAAGTCTTGACAATAAAATCATAATAAGTCTACTGATACGTGTAATATCATACATCTAAAAATAAAAATGTAAAGCAAACTTTAAACGTATATTATCTGAAGCTTCGAAAAATCTCAAGCAATGAGCTCTGGCGTCATTAAATTCGGAAAGCTTTATGTCCAGAGTATTAGGTCAATTATTTTCAGCTCGTAAAGTGGTTTTTAAATTTATTTCAGATTTCAGGGAGGGGAGTGTTATCCGACGAGTTCAATTTATCGAAAAAGTGTTAATATCAATGGTTCTATATGATAAAAACAATACCGGTTGAAAAGGTGATACTTGTAACGATAAAAATAAAATAAAATGATTATTGTATAGTAATAACGAAACAGTAAAAAATATAAGAAAACAATAATATATCATAACGGTAGAAAAATAAAACTTTAATAATAATAATAATAATAATAATAGCTTTTTATTTCAGCGGAACAGAGTAAGTAGCTTCGTTTCAAGATATCACGAAATTTGTCTGTAAACAGGACCTTGCAAGAAATCTAATGCATCCATCATAATAACGATTAAATAAAAACAAATTTTTAACTTTATTCCACTTTTAATTTTTTGACTGGACCGGTTTGAGCCTATAACGACCATCTTCTCAAGGCTGAAACCGGTCCAGTCAAAAATTAAAAAAGTGGAATAAACTTTAAAAAAATATTTTTATTTTTTCATTAAAATGGAATTCCACCATGAATTCACAGTTACAAAATTAGAAAGCCAGAACCATCTTCTGGACAGATTCAACCACCGTGCTATGCTGGTTGCGGACCGACCCCCGTACCTATTCAGCATTCGTGGCGAACCGGTTGGGGGAGATCGACGAACTCACCAGCATAGCCAACTGGAAGTGGGTACCTACCAAATTGAATCCTGCGGACATTGGGACCCGGGACCTGGAGGTACCGGATCTGTCTCCGAGCGGAAGATGGTTCTGCGGCCCCAGCTTCTTGACTGGCCCCGAGGAAGACTGGCCGCAGGAACGCACCCTGGTGAGACCCGACAACCTGGCGCTGGAGCTCAGGCCGCAATTGCGGGGAGAGCCCTCCCTTCCATCGAGCGATTTTCCTCATGGAACCGGCTGGTCCGGGCTACCGCGTGGATGTTGCGCTTTATCAGGCGTTGTCGGGCCGGACCCGCCAAACCTATTGAGGGCCCACTACGGGTCGAAGAAGTCACAGAGGCAGAGGCGAGATGGGTGAAAGACTCCCAACTCCACGCCTTCTCCGCTGACCTGCTCACCATCCAGCAAGGAGATTCGCTGCCAGCTGCCAGTCGCCTGGCCCCCCTGACTCCCTTCATCGGACCGGACGGAATTCTCCGGATGGGGTCCCGACTAAAGGCGCTCACTAGAGCAAAAGAGGTGGCGACGACACCAATAATACTGGATGGAGATGAGCCATACACCAGGCTCTTGATCTCCCATTTTCACCAGCGGGCAGATCACCCCAGCACAGAGAAAACTATGGCCGAGATACGGAGCAGTTTTTTTGTGCTGCGCCTTAGAACAACATGCAGGAAAATTGCGCATGACTGCCCTACCTGCCGCATGCGAAAGAGCAAGCCCTCTCCACCGCTCATGGGAGCACTTCCACCGTCCCGCTTGTTGCACCACGTCCGCCCCTTCACTCACTGCGGGTTGGACTACTTTGGGCCCATGGAAGTCACAGTCGGAAGGCACCGAGAGAAGCGCTACGGAGCACTGTTCACTTGTCTCTCTACTCGAGCAGTGCATCTGGAGTTAGCCGCCTCCCTCACCGCCGACTCGGCTATCATGGCCCTGCAACGGATGACAGCACGTCGTGGGCAGCCCGCAGTAATATACTCCGATAACGGGACCAATTTCCACGGGGCGGACAATGAGATGAAGGCAGCCTTGGAAGCACTCCAGCACGACGACAGACTCCAGGACACCATGACCACTCAGGGGATAGAGTGGCGTTTCACTCCGCCCTTGAGTCCCCATATGGGGGAGCCTGGGAAAGGCTAGTCCGGTCTATCAAGAAGGCGCTGAATGCGACCCTAAAGGAAAGGGCCCCCCGAGAGGAAACCCTAAGGACAGCGCTGGCAGAGGCTGAGTTTGTGGTCAACAACCGGCCACTGACTCACGTCTCTGTCGACCCGCGAGATGAGGACCCCCTGACCCCTAACCATTTTTTGATGGGATCAGCTGGCAAACGCCCTCACTTGTCCCTTTACGACGCAAAGGAGGAAGAGGTATGCCTCCGCCGCCAGTGGCGCATCAGCCAGCAACTAGCGGACACGTTCTGGAGGCGGTGGCTTCGGGAATACCTCCCCACCATGGGCGCCAGGCAGAAGTGGCGTCACCCCACTGACCCCATCAAAAAGGATGATTTGGTGGTCATCATGGACCCCGCGCTGCCCCGAAACACTTGGCCGCGCGGTCGCATCCTTGAGGCCACTCCCGCAGCTGATGGCCAAGTGAGGACCGCCCGCATCCAGACAGCCGCGGGTGTCTACACCCGACCCGCGGTGAAAATTGCTGTACTCCTGCCGGCCCAGCCAGCAGAGACCATTGCCGAGACATCAACGACGCACCCCCCCACACGACGGCCCGGAGGATCCGGCCGCCAAGGTCGCCGCCGGACCACACGTCCTCCCGACAAGATGGGCGCAGCCGTGACTGCACCGGGGGGAGTGTATCGGACGTGAAGAATCATATCATGTTTGTAAATATTTCTTGTGATTTCTCGTTATTTTGTGTATTTTTCATGTATGTTTGCCTGTGCGGACGACATGATCCCTAGGGGCGTAGAAGGAGAATGACGGCCTGCGCGAACAGACCTCTCCTTTTACGCCACCGAAAGACACCATCTCGTTCGCACGGGTTCCTGCGTCGCGGCCGCCCGTCGCGGCCGCCCGTCCCAGGCCCCGCTCACTCACCCCTGCCTCACGCCGGTCGCTGAGCTCAGCCATGCTCTGATTGGCTGAGACCAAAAACCCGCCGAAGTGAGGCAGATTTTCTGTAAACGGTGAGCCTATGTTACTTTTCATGTCGATTACCGTGAATGCAGGGAGAGGCTCCAATAAACGAATTATGCAAGCCTACTCACCTGTATTCACGGAATCCAATGTATTAAAAATGTACTAGAATTATTAATTATGTAAAAAGATATAAAGCTGCAAAGGCCAGTATGTAGGTCTTTGCAGCGACTTTGTGTACCTTGTACATTTTTTTGTGTCTAAAATAAAAAATCAGGCGAGCTGCGAGGTAGTTTGAACGAAGGAGAAAGAGGTGGGCAAGAACCTAATTTTTTGTATTTTATAATACAAAAATATTTGAACCCTCAGCGGGCCGCGGAATACACCGCGGGCCAAACAAAGGCAACCCTCTGCCGTCGGCGGCATGGTACCGCTGAGGAGTTAAAGCCAAAAATTCCGGCCCCTACTAAATTAGCTTCAACTTGAGACTTCTCCTCCCTCTGGACTTGCCCGCCTCTTCGTCTTCGCTGCCTCGCTGCCTCGCCTGCCTGCTGTCTTGAAACCTGGAGTTATCATTTCTTCACCTTGGCCTTCTCCTCTACCACAACAACTCCAGCCTTCACAGCGGAAGGACCGGCAGCGACCACCAGACTGGCGGGACAAATACTCCGATTCGGGACAAATACTCCATTTCGAAACAAATACTCAAGTCGCCTTTCAAGCGCAAAAATTCGATTTGGTCTCCGTGCATAGAAACAAGCCGAAGCAGGGCCAGCACACACTCTCTTCTGACGCGGACGTGTATTTACAGCACACGTCCCGTACACCAAGTGTTGTATGTAGTTCGCCTCACATGCGTGACTCAAGTATAAAAAACTGATGGCCTCCATGGTCGAGTGGTAAGACGCTCGACTTCGAATCCAAAGGTCGCGGGTTCAAATCTGGCGTGCGCCAATAACTTTTATTTATTTAATATGTGTCATAACACATTTAATTCATATAAAAATAATAAAAAGTATATTTGCGGCACGTTCCAGAGTGGTAGATACTCAAAGTATCGCCCTGGTGAAAAACCACTATTCAGAATCGAGACGTTGCTTGAAATGGCTTTAACCGTTTTTGGTGACCAGATCTGAATAGCCAGGTACTTAACCTAACCTTTCTCTTCCTAATTTCCTTCCCTTCCCCACTACCTTCAGCCTCACTAAATACCCTATGTTGGGATGTCATAGTCTCACTGGCTCTAGACGGTTGGGAGCAGTTGAGACTCTTGTGCGGTATTCATATAAAAAAGGACATAAAATACTCACAAATATAAATATAAGAAGTACATGTTTTCACATATCTGTAGATCGTTAGTTGATTTCTTTGCGAATTCAGTACCTACTTTAAATTCAAGATTTCACTATTCATACGTAATACTAACCTAAGCAAAGTACAATGCTACTACTTGTACTTTGCTTTTTAACAAACGATTTTATTTAAACAAATGAAATAAAATGTATTCCTTCGTGTAGTGGACCATATACATATTTTAAATACCGCACAACTACCCGGAGCCAGTGGGACTATGGCATCCACAAATGGGTTATGTCATGTTATCAAGAGAGTGGGTAGGGAAATACATGTGGAAGAGGAAGAAGAAACGCTTAGCTATTCAGATCTAGGCACTAAGCACGGCTTAAGTCATCTCAAGCAAAGTAAGACACACGCGCGGTGACACAAAACTAAAACTACTTATTAAACTCCTTCGTTGTTTATAAAACCTGATAGACCAGCCGAGTATGTACTATATCATCACGCCCTTTTGATACCAATTAACTCAACCGTTTGCGTGGGCACTTTATCCCCAGTGCATACGTCGGGGCGAGATATGTTAGATGGGGCGCTGCACGCAAACCGCGCGGCGCTCCGCCTATAGTTTCCTCGCCAAATTGCGGAGTCGCTGCGGAGAAAACCCTGATTTGTGCACCAAGCCGACAGCTGTCCATGGCAAAATGATTCGTCGAACTGTTTAATTTTAAACACTGTCCATCGATAATTTCTGACAGTTTTGACAGAGTTAATTTAAAATGTCTGTTTTTGATTCAGTAATTAACACTGGAAACAAAGACGATATTATAACAGGGACCTTTTAAAACTTTTGAAACTCCATAATATTCTTTTAGCCCTTTGATAGAGTTTTATGAAGCACGGCAGACATTCAAGGGAAAATTGTAATTGAATATTGATGAAAATATATTATAGAGAACAAACCAATAGCTAGGATGAAACCTAATTATATTAAACATATCTTGGGTAAAGCGGATAACCCAGGAAAAGTGAATAATGAAAGTAGTTAGTATTTAAACTAATGGGTAAGTAAAAAAGTAGTAGAAACTGGTAGAAATATTTTTTTAAATTAAAATTGGAATTAACTTTTAAGCATTAATGCTAATTTATTATTAAATTTTGAAATAATTTATAACACAAATATGAAACAGAAAAAAGCCAGAAACTAAAAAGAACAATGGTCATGACCGAGACGCAAACTCGGAAATTCTTCTCTATCCGAGTATGAGATCGTTTAAAAATGCCGCTTTCTAATGAGGTTTTGATGGCTTAATTGGCAGAGTGTTACTCCCGGATAGAGAAGAGATTCCGAGTTCGAGTCTCGATCATGACCATTGTTCTTTTTAGTTTCTGCCTTTTTTCTGTTTCATATTTGTGTTTAAAATTATTGATATATTTAAATATCTGACTATTAATTTTATTTGAAAACCGCTCGAAAGTTGCAGCCAGCGGGACAATTGAATCCCCAATTTTATTGATTTGTTATTTAGGCTGTTGGAATTGGGGATGTAAAGGATATAGAGAAGAGGAATGTTAAGTGAAAAGCCAGCTACAAGTTTCGAACACACGATCGATATTTAGAGTATCTTCGACTCTGAAACGCGATCAAAACGAACACTTTCAATTTTTCTATACATGAACATTTATATTTATTACTATTCTATTCCTCCTTGTCGGGGGGTTTGAACCCGCGGTCGTAATTCTTTTAAATTTTCATTCCGTTTAATAAATTATGACAAACAGACTACACGAGTAAATAAATGGTAATATTTTTTTATTTTTGAAAATAGCGTCAACTATTCCTTTTAAACGAAACCCTTTAACCAAAACTATGCATATTAACATATTCCCTAGGCCTCTGTTTTCGAAGAAAACTTTACCAGCTCAGTTTTTATGGAGATAAATGGCCCTTTAGAAAGCTCAAGAAAACGAAAATAATACCTCATCTAGATATTTCGGAAGAGCGATTTAGTCCAAAATATTGCCAAATTGCTCTCTAAATATTCTACGCAATCCCAGTTACGCTTGTGGGGGTAATAATAATAATAATAATATTTGGATAATTTGTATAGCGCCGTTTTTGTGAAAAATCACCTCAAGGGCGCTGTACAAATCTTAATTTCTACTTAATATTAATTCTTAGTTTATATAAATATACAGCAACATACTTACCTGGCAGGTCACTTCTGGCACTTACTTACTTTACTTACTTACTTTTAAATATCTTGACAATTTACAAAAAAATCATAAAATATAACTATTTTATATGTCACGACTAGGAGAGGTATGTAGCCATTTTCGCGGGATTTTAAATTCAACTAAAATAAATTTGCACTTTGATATAATCGTTAAAATTTTTACAAATATGTTGTGAAGTATCAAGAACTTTAATCAGCCTTAAACTTCTATTTCGAATCCACTCGAAACCGTTACCTGTGAAAAGTCTCTTGAATTATTAAAATATACTTTTTATTTGTATTGCGTTAATAGTTTTGTAAATTAAAAAGAGCAATCATAATATTTTAATAAACCATTTTCTCATTTGAGAAAAAATCCGGAATTAACAGTAAATAAATAATTTTGGTTTTATTAATTAAATTATTAAAAATAGATATTTACGCCATATTAAATATTGAATTAGGTTTTTTATAAATATGTATTACAAATATTTTTCTATAAAAAAATGAAGGGCGTCAATATGTTCTTACGTTCAATATATCGTCGCCGGAAAGGCAAAAGGGCTGAAGCGCCATTTTGAAAAGCTTACACTAGAGTACTTAAAGTTTTTTTGTTTTACAATTTAAAAAAATAGTTCAGTACCTGGTTAAATTTAAAAAAATATATAAATAATTTAATGCTCTCACTGAGTTACCTGAAGCGACAAAGAGCTAAAAAAAAGTCCTAAACGTTTCTCTTGAGTAAAGCCTTCTCCCAGATGGTAAATATTTTTTAGATGACTTAAGGGCCATTAAAGTCTTCAGAATCAAACGAGAGTCAAAGCATCCGATGCAGAAAAAAAACTTGATCAAAACTGCATATTCAATTATTTTTTTACCACAAAATCGCTTAAGCCCTTTTGCATTTCCAGCGACTATTTGTTATATCGTGTTACTTGAACGTTGTATTTTAAGATGTTTTGAATATACATAATTATAAGAGAAATGTGCACACATCCAAGACGTGTCTTCAGCTGCTAATAATCTCTAATAACATAAGTAAATAATTGTAATTATTTGAATAAATCGCTCTTATAATTATATTGTGTAAATGGGATTAATGTGCCGTGAATAAATAAAGAAAATAAAAATGTTTAATTGAAAACGTTTTTTGCTTATCATAATAATAATAACAGTGAACTTATATAGCGCAGTTTTGTGATATTTCACCTCAAGTGCATATTTCATAGCTTTTTAAGGGACAGCACTCAAAAATGACACTTAACGTTACTTTCTAGCATTGTAATACAAGAAATCCTACAAATGATGTATTTGGATTTTTTTTTATAGGTAGTTAGAAAAGTGATTTCCAGTGAATACAATTTTATAACTGTAATCCTTTAAATTCTATAAAAACATACTAAAATGTTGGTAAAACGTGCAGTTTTTAAACCAGAAAAGGCATTTTTGAACGTTTTACCTAAAACTCTACTATGCTTTCCATAAAAAATTTAAAACATTACTGTTTAAAAATTGTATTCACTAGAAACCTCAGACATTTTTTTAACTACCCATTTAGAATTAACAGATGAATCATCTGTAGTATTTCTTGTACTCGAAAGCCGAAAAGTGTCTATTTTTGGGTGTTGATCCTTAATTGGTGATGTTACAAACTGAAACTTATCGCTTTCTACAAACGATTTGCTCCCCTAGTATCCAGGTCGCACCAAAAACTATAAATTCTCTTTTCATTCTTTCTCGTAATATAAGCTTATTTCAAAATGACATTGATGGGGCCGAAACAAATAAAACGGACGAGTTTTATTACGACATGCTTCAGATGAAAGGTAAAAAGAATTTCAGTATAAAGGTAGGTAGGTAGGTAGAGAATAAAGCAGACATGCCAAGGCAGTTTATCACCCCGTAAAGCCGTCAGTCTCATCTCGCAGTAGACTTATATTGGGGATATATTGGGTACATGCGGGGGACAATGGTCACACCTCTCCGAATTCCTGACGGATCCAGCCCACCCCCAAGTAAAGGCGTCTGAGAAGCCGACATTCTGGTCTTGCCAATAAATAAATAATGGAAAAGAGGCGGGAAATTGAGCTGCCAAGCTTTTGTCACGAAATAAAAAGTGATACCTTTTCATTTATATAAGTACTGGTAAGCTTTCTTATTGCCAGTGGTGTACGGAGACAAAAACTTTCTGACCATTTTCTGTATGTAAATTTATTTTAAACGATTTTTTTTCATTACTTGTTTTTAGAGAAAGACAAACATTTCTGGGTTACGAATAACTTGGCAATATTCGAAAAACTCCTAAAATAAAATTTAACTGTAAGGTATTAGTTATAGGTTTGAGTGATAAGTTGTAGGTTAGCTAAATTAATTTGTAAAGCGCCTTTGAGGTGATTTTTTCACGAAAACGGCGCTATAAAAGTTATTAATTTATTATTATTATTATTTTCATAATAATCTTGGAGTGAGAATATATCTGGAGAGAAAGCTAAATATTTTTACCCAACCTATACAAATTTACGATAAATCACTTTTTCCGGGTTTGAACGTCGTAAACCGTGAGAGAAAAAGAGACAAGACAAGTTGTCAAATTATTTCGCACCACCTTTAGGTATGTAAGCATGTTTTACGTCTCTCGCATCTTCGGCGACTCCACCCGCTACGATTTGTCATGCGATTAAACTCCACGGATTTTTAGGTTATATCCTATATTTTTGTTTATAACAATGCTGTGAAAAAGTGGTTTTACAAATAAATTAATCGTTATGGCGACATGTGCTATGAATGGATGTAAAAAAATGCGTCCATGAAAACGCTAGCCACGCCCGAGTCAGAAAAAAAATTACAATCGTGTTTACTGTTTCGCAAAACTTCCCTCCTGGTATATTGTTTCTGAGATAATAATCAAACATGTTGTTTGGGCTATGATGAAGGCCATAGATAGCAGAGGAATCGAACCCGCGACTTATGTTCTTTATTTTTACAAATGAACGATTTGAATTTTCTTCTTCTTTTCGTACGTTGATATTATTGGATAACACGGATAGAACTCTGGAACCATGAACCATTTTTGCTCTGAACCATGAAGTTGTGAATTCCATATAATCCGTATAGCTGTCAATGACATAAGACGATACGACATTTTTTTAAAAGAAAAGATAGTTTTAAAATCGCAAGCGAAGCCAGGTAATAAAACTTCTTCTTCTGATTGAGCCTCTTACAAAAACTGTGAAGGCTGTTAAACATCGCGTTCACAAGCACTGGATCTTATCGCGCACAAAAATACCAAAGTGTAACCTTTTGAAATGGAAAATTGAAATAATGGGTGCCGCACGCTACTGGCATTAAGGTGAAGCTTTCCCGCGCGCGCAAAGCATTTTGACAGCTCAATCGAGAAAAAATGGCGACGGGTGGAAGGCGATTGCATCGAATGATTGATTAGTTTATTGAAAATTGAAAGCGTAGCTTCCGTTTTACGTCATATTATTATCTTACGCTTTGTTTTGATTCATCTCTTTCAAATCCATTCAAATTTTAAAAAGATAATATTTCTTTACACCATGAAAGATGGAATTGATTCTTATCTCACAATCATAATCATCAGCCACTATCAGTTGATTTCTAAATGAGGGCATCATCAAGTGATTTTTTTTCTTTTAATCGATTACCGTATTTTTTATAGTAAATACCACGCAAGAGTCCCAACCGTCTGAAACCAGTGGGACTATGGCATTCCAAATGGATTCATATACTCGTATGAAATGATGATTTTAAAATATGTAATTGACCGTTAATAAATAACCGTTTTTTGTTGTTGAAATAACATAACCTCTCTTTAGTTACTGGATCTGAATACCCTAGCAACTTCCTAACCAGCCCCCCATTCTGTTTTATTCTGCCTCACAATTTCTTTTTAAATATATTAAATATTTAATATCGCACAAGAGTCGCAACTGCTCTCAACCGTCTAGAACCAGTGATACTATGACATCCCCAATTGGGGTATGTTGTGAGGCTGAAGGTAGTAGGGAGGGTAAGGAGTTGGGGAAGAGAAAGGTTGGAAAATACCTGGCTATTTGGATCTACTCAACGTTCAAATTCTGAATGGTGGTTTTTCACCAGGGCGATACTTAGAGTATCTACCACTCTGAACACGCTATTAGGTGTACGGAAAGGGGATAAAAACGGGAAGATGAAGCAAGTATCTACCACTCTGGAACGTGCCGCAAATATACTATATATTATGTGTTATATGAATTAAAGGTGTTAGAAACATTTTAATTTAATTGAATTTACTAGCGCACGTCGGATTTGAACCTGCGATCTCTGGATTCATAGTCGAGCGTCTTACCACTCGACTACGGAGGCCGTCATAATAAGGGAAAGGCATCCAAAAAAGAATTTTGTCAAAATATTATGTTCTTAAATAATATGGGATCCAACAAAATTCGACTCCAAGTAAAGTAACTAACCAAACAAATAGCCACATTTTTTTCTTCTTTTTAGCTTATCTTTTGAAACAGACATCTTAATTAGTTTTGTACGATTCCAGCACTATCTAAAGTTTCATTCTAAGCTCAGCTCAACTCGAATAGATACATCACTAACGCTTATTTAACGAAATAATTCCACTCACTAAATTGTTATTCTGCCTTCGGGTAAGCAGTAAGAAAAACCTTTTCTCTCACATATCATATGGAATAGATGCGAGTATTTTACGGGTTCGATCTTGCGTGAAGTTTTCTTCCAGAGGTTCGCACAAAAGACGTATAAAGCCTTAAATAACTAAGATATTTCTTTGGAAACTGAAAGAACTGAAGCACAGTTTGTTCGAATCCATATCGACTGAGAAAGAGTAGAAGGAAATAAGCCTCACGCTTTGCGAAAAACTCTTTTTTTACTTAAAAGATGGAAAGGCTGAAGCAAGTAAAGCTGAATGCAATAATTTCAATTGATGGAGGACTGAATGCAATAGTCGCTAATATAAATATGTTAAAGAAAGCAAGACTAATATTTCGAAATAATTTAGTTACCAAACTCGACAAAGACGCCATAGCACATTCCACCTGAGTACATTCAGAAATAATATTGCCTACTTTGGCCCTCTGTCTCAAATGTGCCCACTGTATAATAAGATAGAGTGTGCTGATGTAGAGATTTTTGTCAATGATTTCTACAGTTTCAGAAAAAATACCTATTATTGCTTAAAAATATGTAATATTTTTTGGGGTAGTTATAATGTGTATCTTGCTTTTGTTTGTGTTAGTTATCATTGATTGATTTTTTTGTTATTTTATATTTGATGGATCCTTTGTATCTGTATTTTAAAAAAACCAATTATGTAGGTACACTAACTGATTTTTTATAACTGGATTGTTTTCACGTAAGAACATCGTGAGAACATCTGTTCAAACTTTAGAGCACATAGAGTGGTACCTATCCAAGGTAGTGTAGTCAGTTGTTGATGATTTTTGCCGGATTCGGTAGACCTGGGCGTGGCTAGGATATTTATACATCCATTCATAGCACATGTCGACATAATGTTTTTGTTTATTCGTATAACCACTTTTTCACAGTATTGTTATCAACAAAAATATAGCATATTACCTAAAAACCGTTTAGTTGTGTCGAGTTTAGTCGCATATGAAAACATGTGAGCGGAGTCCCCGGAGACGCGGGAGAACAAGATCATCCTTACAGTACATAAAAGCGGTGTGTTATTTTTGTTGTCTCTTTCTCTTTCATGGTGTACGACGTAAAAACCAGTAAAAGGTGATTTATCGCAATTCTGTATAGGTTGAGTAAAAAGAATTAGCTATCTCTCTATACATTGTTACTCCACGGTTAAAACCCACTATAAATAAACTCGCAGTGAAAGGACGAAATTAGACATAATACAGTATAAATTAGATCGCCGTGACGTATTTACATCCAGATTGAGAATAAGGAGAGACCATCTGAATGAAAGGCCGATTGAAAGGTAAAAAATGAGATTAGGAAAGGTACACTTAGGATTTTTTTTTCTATTTGAATACCGCACAAGAGTCCAAATGCTCCTAACCGTTTTGAGCCAGTAGGACTCTGTTATCCCGAATTAGGGTATGTATGCTGAAGGTAGTGTAGCTGGGAAAAAGATAGGGAAGAGAAAGGTGGGAAAGTTCCTAACTATTCAAATCTGGTCACCAAGCACGGCTAAAGCCATTTCAAGGAACGTTTAGATTCTAAACGGTGGTCTTTCACCAATATTTACCACTCTGGAACGTACTGCAAATATACTATGTATAATTTTGAATGAGTTTTTTTTATTTATTTTTATCATGAATACCGCACAAGAGTCCCAACTGCTTCCAACAGTCTAGAGCCAGGGAAACTACGGCATCCCCAATTGGAGGATGTTGTGAGGCTGAAGGTAGTGGGAAAGGGAAGGAGGATAAGGAGGAGAAAGGTTGGGATGTACCTGGCTATTCAGACCTGGCTACCAAACACGACAAAAGCCATTTAAAACAACGTTTTGATTCTGAATGGTGGTCTTTCACCAGGGTGATACTTAAAGTACCTACCACAATTAATTAATAGTAAATAGTAAGGTAACACAAATTAAGTCAATAAAATGTATTTGCGCAAGTCAGTATTTGAATCTGTGACCTCTAGATTCGTAGCCGAGGATCTTAACCACTCGACAACGGAGGCCGTCAAACAAGTCACGTAGAGCAGATGAAAGGTGAAGGAGGGAATGGACCACCCGAAAGTGGGTGGGACAAGGAGTCAGGTACGCCCCTGGAATATATAACAAGATCGTGAGAATCAAATTCTTAAAGATCAGAAAAAGAGAACAGTATTCATGAATGTGAATGAACCAAAGATTATGTCCATTGCGTTATAATGAAATCATGAAATCATTTTCTTCAAGGCCCACGTCAAAGCAGATGCTGCGTGGGGGCTATTTTTGAGGAAAGGAAGGAGTGAATCTGGGTCTTGAAGAAAACCTCGTTGTATTAGGGAGGAAACGAAGAAGCCGGAAAATCATTTAAACAAACGACCGAGCTGAAGATTTCCCTAATTCTCTATTCCGTATAATAATAAATTACACATCTCTGTGAAAGGAAAAAAAGACATAGAATATTTAAGTTTTTTTAGCAAATCAAGTTATATTCCGTTATTCATTCACGGGCTTAGTTTATTATAATATTTTATTAGTTTCGCGTGAAAAATCATGAGTCACATCAATCCACCCATTTCAAATATATAATAATGTCTGCTAAAATACTTTACAGGCAGGAACTTTTCTGGATTTGAAAATATTATTTTTTGATTCGATAATTTTCTGAACACGTCCTTAAGTACTTTCACGTACTTTTTAAAATTCACACTCGTACTTTGTACTCACAGGGAAATTATTTACAGTTAATTACGTAGGAAGGCACAAATTTCATTTTATGAACAAGACTGTTTTTTTTTAAATTCCTTCGGTTCTTTATTTGAAAATCAGCATTCGCCCAGCGTAGTGGAAGCATTTATGACATGTAGGAATACGGCATTTATTTCCAGGCGTGGGTTCCCACTCGCACCTACGGCCGGGTATTATATTCTCCTCGCTCGGTTCACGCTCTGTAGTTCACAGGTCAAATTGAGTATTTTCACGAATCCTCAATACTGCTGTTGCTCAATGTGTGAGAAAACCATTATTTACATTGATTAAATTTCAACTCATCCAAAAATGAATCACTAGTAGATCCTTTCTAATTTTGAAATAGTAAATTCTGTGTGCGCAAGGAAGAACGGAACGAGTCACAAAAATCAAGTTTTGAGTTAAGTATGCAGATTTGTTCCTCAGATAAATATCGTCGCTGTGAAGGCAAAAGGGATTAAGTGACACTTTGGTAAAAAATTATTTAAATATTCACTTTTGATTCTGAAGATTTTTGTGGCGCTTCGGTCATCTAAAATATATTTACCATTTGAGAGAAGGCTTGGCTCAAGCCTTCTCCCCAAGCTTTCTGTCGCTTTTGGTAACTTAGTGAGAGCATTGATTACGAGATTTACCTTTTTTTTAATACAATTAGGTACTGAAGACTTATGAATTTAATTGTAAAACAAAAAAAACTTTGAGGTGCTCTGGTGTAAACTTCCCGAAATGGAACTTCAGCCCTTTTACCTTTCTGTATATATATATATAGGAAAAATGAGATGTGTCAGAAAAGAGTTCTATTATTTTTTTAAAAAAGACAAGTGACGTACATAATTACATACAAAAAACGAAATTCCTAAATTTCGTTTTAGCTCTCCTATTTTTCTAAATTTCGTTTTACTTTATTCCACTATATTTTATTAAGACCTGACCGGTTTCACCTTACGCTTAAAGATGCCCGTCATTAGATGAAACCGGTCAGGTCTTAATAAAAAATAGTAGGATAAAGTTTAAAATTTGGTAATATTAAATGAGTGTACGAGAAGCAAGCTGAATCATCTAAACATCGGAATATTTACCAACAACAATGTGCTTTTTTGGATATCAGTGAAAGTTTTAAATCCTCATGATATGACGTAGCCCTATTAATAAAACATTACAATCAATATCTGAAAAACCCCGATTTTATCTTTACAATATTTAAAACCATTTGTAAAAGCCTACTAGACTTCATACGGAATAATCTAAATCGATGTCCAATGAGCAATTTGTTAAGTTTAGAGGTTATTTAATCGTGTTTTTATGCCAAGCTGACACAAACTCAAATACTCGTTTGTTTAATAATGAATACCGCACAAGAATCCCAACTACTTCCAGCCGTCTGGAGCCAGTGGGACTACGGCATCCCTAATTGGGGTATGTTGTAAGGCTAAACCTAGTAGGGAGGGAAGGGAGATGGGGAAGAGGAAGGTTGAAAAGTGCCTGGCTATTCAAATCTAGTCACCAAACACGGCTAAAGCCATTTCAACTAACTTTTCGATTCTGAATGGTGGTCTTTCACCAAGGCAATGCTTAGAGTATCTACCACTCTGGAACATGTAGTAAATATACAACATTTTATTTAACATGAATTTAATCGGAAATATAACACATTATAAATCAAATAAAAATTTGCGCAGGCTGAGATTTCAACTCGCGACCTGTGGATTCGTAGTCGAGCATCTTAATCACTAGACCACGGAAGCCGTCGAAATAGTGTAAAAATCTTCTCAATCGTTAATTCAAAGAATAAACTTAAAAAACGCCGATATCCCAACAATGCCCAACTTTATAATAAAATGTATAGCGATGTTTCGTGCTAGGGCCTTGAAAGCACAAATTCATTGAAAATGACACTACCCCATGTATTAAATTGAATCGACAAGGGCGCATCACATAATGAGATTTCTATATATTAAGATCAAGAACTTACCAGGAAGTATAAAATATCGATCTCTTCCAAAATTATATTTTTTTATTTTTTTTCTCATTTAAACTAAATTTATCTTGAAGCGTGAACTAATCATTTACCTAATATTTTTTTATAAATGCCGAAGGAACAATCCGCTTCAACAGATTTAAAAATATATGTTTTATTACAAATGCTTTTTTGAGTCGTAGGTACGTACGCTTAATGAGATATTGATTATGCTTGTGTAATTTCGGTATTTTGTTAATGCTATTTTAACACTAACCTGGTGAAACGTCGTTTCAAGCGATACCGTTAGGCGACAAGTATATTTAGAATTTTTGAGATCATATAAAACGACTTTAATAGTAACGAAATCTTAATACACATTTTAATTCTTTTTTTTTATTCGGAATCAAATGCTACAGGTTGAGAACCACTGTCCGCCCGAGACGGATCCACACGATCTCACGCGTGGGGCGAATCGCATCGCATTTGAACTTTTCACATTTCGGATGTGAAAGTTGTGAAAGGAATTACCAACTCCGCTACTGGAAGCTGTAGAACTGTAGGTATGTCACGGGCAAAGTGACATACCAATAACAGTACTAATACGGTCAAAACGACATACCAATAGCCAGTGCCGGTTTAACCATAAGGCAGAGTAGGCAATCGCCGATGGGCCCGCTCTTTTTAGAGGTCCCGCGAAAACATGTAATTTTTTTTTTAAATATTTAAAAAATATCAATAATCAACAACACAAATATGAAACAGAAAAAGCCAGGAAATAAAAATACAATGGTCACAACCGAGACTCGAACTTTCTACTCTATCCGGGAGTAACACTTCAACCAATTCAGTCATTGGAACCTTATTAGAAACCGACATTTTTAATCGATCTCATACTTTTATTGAAGATTATTGATACTGTCTATTATTTTTTTACTTATCTTTGTAATGATAAACAAAACTTTACTCGAGCACATTAAATACCTAGATAGTGTCTTGGATAAATATCCATTTTTTAATTACAGAAGATATTTTGACTTCTTACAAAGTTGGGAATAAATATTGAAATCGGAATTAACTTTAAAGCATTAATGCCTTTTTTTTAATGACATTATCTAGGTATGCAATGTGCTCGGGTAGAGCTTATACTCAGAGCAATAATATACAAGAGAGAGCGCTGTAGAGAGAGCTGTAGTCAGTTTTTACGAGGTTTTCCGGATTCCGCTAGTCGTGGGCGTGGCTAGGACTAAGGCTAGGGTATTTATACATCCATTCATAGCACATGTCGAAATAATGTTTTTTTGTTTATTCGTATAACCACTTTTTACCAGTATTGTTAAGAAATATATTTAACATGTAACCTAATAAACCGTTGAGTTATGTCAACTTATTTCGCGTATAATAACGTGTGGGCGTAGTCAACGGAGACGCGGGACACGAAGAACGTTCTTACAATACTTTAAAGCGGTGTGATAATTCGGGAAAATTTGTTGTCTCCTTCTTTCTCATGGTGTACGACGTAAAAACCTGAAGAAAGTAATTTATCCTAAATCTGTATAGACTGGGTAAAAAGAATTAGTTATCTCTCCATACCACACATTGTTACTTCAAGAGCTAATATACCATATGCGCGTAAGAGTAAAGTCCTGCGCTGACTTGAGACAATATGACACCATTTTTTTTAGATTAAAGAAGTTAAACGTTAGAATGGTTAAAAAAATATTTTATTTTGTTATTGGAAATGAAGAGGACAAAAAGTTAATAAGTATATCCCCCTGTGAACATTTAACCTTTAACACATATATGTTTAACTTGAAAACCCAAAAAAAATCACCTGCGGCGCTTTTTTCCTGAGTTAAGAAGTGTACAGTAAAATATACTTTGGGATGAGGAACCCGAAACTTTGACTACCCAAGACTACCCAGCCCCTGGAGGCCCCTAGATTTCAAAAGGTTTAACCCGACACTACCAATAAAAGTATTAATACGGGGAAATGATATACCTATAGAAGTATTGCCGCCCTAACACGTTCAAAATAGATTACGAGTATACCAATGAAATATTTTCCTGCTAAAGAGATGTTTCGGAAAAGGCCGGATCGAATCAAATTTATTATACTAGGGAGTTATCTGAAATTGGAGACTGAATGTTGGAATGCCGATGGTAATTGGGGAAAATATTGAGCTTAGGGAATTGTGACAATAAGCAGAGGGATGTTTTCAATAACATTTAGTGTCAATTTTTCGTTTGTATATTTTATCTAACATGTAATATAGGTACATATATTTAGGCTATATTTAATTTTAATTTCACGTAGCAAAATGTGTTTTAATAAATGTATCAAATACCATTCAATTGAAATAAATACCACTTCGCTAACATTTACTTTGTTCAGAGTGTTTTACCGTTCATTTGGGTATTGGTCCCTACAAATTTACCTTTAAAGTATAATTATATCTAAAAGTTTTTTTGCGACATTCAATTTTATTTGAATGAGGCCTAGGATCTAAAATATTATTTTTTAAATAATAAAGTCATGACCATTTTCGGTTTCTTTTTTCTGTTTTAAATTATAATATTATTAGAATATTTAATAATAAATGAGCATTAATGCTTTAAAGTTAATTCCTTTTAATTTAAAAAAAAAATAATTGTTTTAAACAATGTTCAAACAAACAGTTAAAATTATTATAATTATTTAATATTCTTAGGAATGTATTATAATGAAAGCCTAATTTAAATCGCATTAATAATGAAACAGATTTATTAGACTTGAAAGAAATTTATTTCATAAAATCAGATTCTAAATATCTTCAAAAAGCATGTCTTTTTGTATCTCCGATACGAAGTTTCTTGTAGGAGAGCGAATTAAGCATTGATTTTCCCCAGTGGCAATACGTGACTCCCAAAAAAGAGATATGGTAGTTATTTGAGGCACGATTTTACAGGTGAACTGTATTTATGTGTGGGCACGGTGTGCTAGAAGATACTGTCAGCAAATTCGCCAGGTGTGACACATACAGCGAGCAGATTGCTGGAACATTGTCAAGGATGAGCCAGTTCTTTACAGTTACAAAAAATGAGCAATACATTTAAGAACTCTGTTCAAATAGTTTTACCACCTTCATTTGACGTTCAAATTATGTGTATCCTTTAAAGCAGATTTTCAAAATCCAATATTCTAAAAAGTTAAAATTTTGTGTGGATACAAGGGTAAAAAAAACATATGTAACATAAGTGATACAAAGAATTGATTGTGAAAGAGTGAAATTAGAATCCCATACTACCGTTTATAGGAATGAGTAGATTATTAGGTGGTTTTTGGACATATGGAGCGGTGTATGTATGATGCGCATATTAATGGAAGAAGACAAAGACGCTCCAGAAAGACACAGCAAACCAATTACTAAGCTTCATTATTCATACCCTTATCGGCTTTGCACTTGCACAAACGTGCTTTTACTACAAAGTGGAAGGAGGTAATAATTTTTATCAACTATCCATATAATACCACTAGAATTACTCGTTTAACTGGCCAGGTGTAAATGATGAGTCCAAGAAACAAAAAGTTTTGTGCACGCGGAGCAGGTACTATTACTAGGCTATTTGCTACAACCCTAATGGTTTTCTTTTCTTGTTGTTGACAAATTCTTTCTCAAAGTTGTAAATTAAGTTGAACTCGTGTTAAACTTTTGTGAGTCTAATAGACAGTATGAACAGAGATGCGACGTGTTTTTGCAAAATATCTCTACTCTCCGGAACAAAATTATTTTTGTCATTATTTTTGCTACCGAAAATCTTTGTTTCTAAAGAGTATTTTTAATGGTTTGAGTTTTTTTTTCAAAGGCATAGAATACTGTTTTCTTCAAACAAAACTTGGCATAATTAAAAATATAGTAAAATAATAACATTTTTCTTTATTTACATTTAGTTAATATATAAATAAAGTTTTATACTTAATGCTCATAAAATATAATGCTTTTAATAAATTTAAATTTTTTTAAACTGTAAGTTAATAATTGGCTGACTTATATAGCGCCGTGTTCGTGACAGAGATATCACCTCAAGTTTTTAAATCAATTATTAATTAGACACAATATGTAATATTCCAAATAAATAAAAATAATGGAAAGTGACTGCTTTCCCCGGTAATTGTAATTTTACAAACAATAAAATATAATAATTAAAATTAAACAAAATACGTACACGTGTAAACTCATTTTCTACGAGGAAAAGGCTGACAAGTATTAAAAATCTCGATTCGGTTTCGGAAATTTTTAAAAAAATGGAACTTCATGGCTCCACAATACGATGCAATAAAACATGACATTGTCAGCTTTTCTTAGTTTACTGAACGCATAATTGTCAGTCAGAAAGCGTGTTTCGTTAACACACTTTCATTTGTAGGCATTTTTTTTAAGACCAATCTATCATCACCAAAATATAATAGCTTCCGCGAGGACTTTATTCATAATCTCATTTTAAACTTCGTCGACAGACATCCCTTCAGCTAAAATCTGAACAAACCACAATCCCGAAAAGTAATATTCCAAAAAATGTATGTGTTTTATATAAAATTAAAATTTCGAACGGCAAAAATTATTCAATTTGTTGATAACTTGAAAATAATCTAAACTATAAAGTAGATTTGTAAGGAAGAAAAACTTTTAACGGTTAAGCTCTGGCAACATGAATTTTGAAACACATTATTTTTTTATGTTTCCAGGTCAACATTACCCTTTTCCGTATTCGTAAAAAAGCATTTAATTAGTGGCTTGGCATAATTATATTATTAACACATTTTTTTCAGAAACCGGTCGATCAATATATTCAAATAAAATAGTTTTATGTGTTTATATTATAATAACTATTTCCAGCTGACAGAATCGTTTCTATCATGAGGTATGGATCTTTGAAATATTCATTTAGATGAGATAGAAATAACGTATAATTCTTTCTTTTTTTGTATTGTTTTATTAGGAAAAAACGTGTGTTGAAACCCATACAAAGCCAAATAATACGATTTTCGATGTATTTTCACAGTTCTTCATCTTGTTTGACTATTGTATAGTTGCCTCAGAATGAAAATGTTGATAACTTACTTATTTTTAAAAAAATGTATACCTGATCAAGCTTTATAATTTATATACTACCAGGAGAACAGAACACATCTGGGATGCATTAAAGCGTAATTTAATATGCATCACGTACCAGACTAATTGCTATTGGCTCAGTGCAAATATGACGCAAATTCAGCTGATTTTGAGAGAGGAATTCAATCTGAATAATCAGGATAAACGGAACATTAATCCAAATCGTTAACAACGTAGCATTGGTTTGCCAGATTAGGTTATCTTATTTGTGTTTTTTATTTACTTTCCCATTTCAAAATATTGAGTGTTTTGTTTTTGTTTTACTCGACACTCCGAGCGAGTTGCTTAACTGATAAATTAATTACTTTGTTTATCAAACTTTCAAAATGATTTTGTATGAAGCAATATTATTTATAATAAACCAATTTTCAATTAATGTTATTAGTTTAATTTCTGTACCCTGATGATGCTTAGAGGAAGCGAAACCGGTCGGTCATTAAAATTAAAATAAAACATGTGGTCTCATACAAAGTTATTATTTCATTTCCATTAATATAATAAGCTTTCTTCTCGTATAATTTTCTAGCAGTGGTAGTTATTTTATGTAATTAAATATCGGCATGATGCGTTCTTTTCAAAATGTAAAGCTTTTAATTTATTTTATCTTAATATGTTTATTATGCATATATACTTTTTTGAACTTAAACTTTGTATGTCCACTCCTTTCAAATTTACTAATGCAAGCAAAAAAACTATTTTTATAACCAACACCCAGGCAAAAATCACAACAAAACTTGATTTGTTGTGATCTTCAAAATAGACAATATTCATCTTCCGGTAGAAAAAAGATTTTTTGCATCAAAAACGAACAAAAGTTCTAAATAACAATAAAAAAATTGCCAGATGATTCATTATATTTGAAATATCGATATGGATTGCTTAAGTAGGCCGTTTTAATAAGTATAATCTATTTTATTTTTTTTCAGTAAAAATATGTTTATTTATTATTTCAAAAACCAGATACCAAACGGTTCCATCAGCCACACTCCGCATGATTCAAGTTTGTATAGAGAAGGTAAATTCTTGGATGACTCTAATGCCCTTAATGTTTCCTGGCAGCTTAACTAAGTTCACACACACACACGTAACACTATTCAAATACAGTACCTAGCGAAACCGGGACATTGCTTCGTCTAGTTAAATGAAAATCTACCATATGATATGGAAAATCTTGGTTGCTCAGAAACTTGCCCACAAATATTTCAATATCTCACCTTCGTTTTTTCTAAAATTAAAATATATAATCTGACCCTGCCGTAGCGCGTACTGTACTAAAAACCAAGATCATTTTTTAATTACGAATAGCCCAGTTACCTGTCTGCAGTCTCGGAAGATTGATACCGAAAATTATGTATTTTTTAATCAGCCACACATGTAAAAAAAATCTATGCAATCATCCAAACAAGAATACGGCGTGAATTCTTCAGGGTGCTTGAATATTAGCATAAAGCGGGCTTTCATTAAAAAGAGATTTTTATAGCAGCCACGGAAATATTTTTTAAATTTGGCATTTTCCGGAAGTAGATCGGTGAGTAGGTGCCTGCCTTCTTCCGGTTCTTCCCACTTATCCACTCACCCGCGAAGCCTGTCATCGTAAAAGCGAATTTGCAAAAAAGCAATCTAAAAATATTACCTTCCGGTTATTTCAAAAACGCCCTTCCCCGCATCTTCGTACTGAGATATTTGCCGTATTTATTCAGCGAAACCTTTGGTATTTTAATATTTATGTCCCTTACACAGTTGTGTATCTTGGATCCGCGAGATAAATTCTCGTATATACTTGTAGGAGAAGAGTAATTCGCGGAGACATCAACGTGCCAGGTGTATAACATATACTCGTACATTCATTTTACATAAGGATTGCACTTTGGGAGCTTCCCAGGAGTACGTGGAAGATGTCACAGTATCTGTAAATGTTTATTGCTTTTCGCCCCAGCGATACACACTATGTTGGCTTAGACCTTAGATGTATACTAAGGGACTAGAGATCCTAATGAAACGTGTTCGTCGTTTTATAGACGATAGGTATCAATTTCAGAGCAATAATATACCAGGAGGGAGCGCTAGTGTAGTCAGGGTTGATGATTTTTTCTTGACTGGGGCGTGGCTAAGGCTAGGGTATTTATACATCCATTCGTAGCACATGTCGACATAGCGTTTTTATATATTTGTAAAACCACTTTTTCACAGTATTGTTATAAACAAAAATGTAGGATATAACCTTAAAAACCCGTTGAGTTATGTCCTGTTATGTGCAATAACAAAATGTAGAAAGCACAGTCGCCGGAGACGCGGAAGACAGAGAACATGCTTACATACCTAAAAGCAGTGCTACGTTGTGTGAGAAATTGTCTTATCTCTTTCTCTCTCACGGTATACGACATAAAACCCGGAGAAAGTGATTTATCGTAAATTTGTAAAGGTTGGGTAAAAATATTTGTCTCTCTCCATATATTCTTACTCTGAGGTTTCAACATAAATTTATTTATTTATTTATTGTTTTCAAGTTTATTTTGTAGAACTCCATTTTAATTTTTAGGTTGCTTAAATGGCAACCTAAAAATGGTAACCTAAAATTTTTTTATTTATATTGGGTTTAAACAGATGTTCTCATTTTCGTAAGAACAATTCAGTTCTAAAAACTCGTACTCGTGTACAATTGAAATAAATTACAAATACAAATGATACATCAAATATAACATTACAAAAACTCAATCCATGATAAATAAAAGCAAGATTCACAAAGAGAGAATCATAATATAATCAGCCTAATCATTTTTACATATTTTTAAGCAATATAGCAGGACATATTTTCTGAAACTGTACAAATTATCGATAAAATAGTCTACATTATCTCTATCTTTATATGTAGTTGACACATGACTACGGGCTAAAGTAGGCAATATTATTTCTGAATGTACTAAGGTAGAATGTGCTGTGGCGTCTAAAACAATAAGAATTAAGTACATTTATTTCAATGCTGCTAAGACATACTGCAGTATCGAAATGATCGTGAATTACTTTATGTAAACACATTAAATCAGTTATTTGTCTTCTAGTTTTAAGTGAATTGATGTTGAAGTATTCAAGGCGAGCGTCATATGATCTAAGATGGTCATGTATACCTCATTTAAAAGATAATAATCTTAACTTTTTTTTTCAATGATGAACAGATTCAACAATGTTTTCTTATTTGTAGCAATGAGGATTCCAAATAGTACTTCCATATTCCAGTTTACTTATAATTATGGCGTTGTGAAGGGTTGGAATTGATTGAGGGTCCTTGAATGTTTTACATATTCTGTAATTAAATCCCATCATTTTGAATGATTTGAAATCAATGAATATCCTCGCGTTACTTTAACTCAAGCTTCTATAAATATTTCGATATCTTTGATCATATCAGTATATAATATTGGGTTTATTGTAACCATTGACGTAGTAACTACCTCTTCGACGGCAATCTTACGGAATTTATGAATTATTGAATTAGTCTTTTAAAATTTGTGAACTGAGAACGTTAATCCTTTTCTAGAATTAGAGAATTGAGAATGGTATTTTTTTCGGAAAAGGTGGTGTTTTCTGAAACTGATTAGTCGATTTTAAAAGTGAGTCTTATCTGGATTATGGAAAAAAATTAAATAAAGTTTTTTTTTTTTTGCTCTATAAAAATAATTTTTTAAAAATGTGGAATTTGAAGCCACAAACCGTTTTTTTTATAATAAAAGCGCCTTGTTTATGTACAAGTGAGTTTTTCAACTTAAATTTAACTGAGAGGAAAACACTAATTACCAATACAACAAATCAAAACCACAAAGCACAGAACAATAGAACTTTTTTTAACAAACGAACAAAGACAAAGGCGGTGTATAACGCTATTACAATATTACTCTTCTAAGGGTTTTTAATTGCCTGCGCTGTTTACGATAACTGCCCCAAAGCCACAACAATAGGAATTTGGCAGAGAAACTTCGAGTATTTATTCCAAAGGGTTGGTCTAATAATATCAAAAGAACAAAACTCTCGACGCTTTCAGCCAAAACATGAATGTCTCGCAATTGAAAACGATTACACTAATCCTACGAAATATTGCTTGGTTCCCATTGTAGACGATCTGCTGCAAACCAAAAAAGCATAAAACCTCCTTCAGAAACACTTTCACACATTGCGGCTGGTGTTTTATATCATATCTTTACACACTACCTTGAATGATTTTATTTTATAGTAGAGATGAGGAAACTAGTCACTAAACCAAAATTTAACAGAGTTTTTTTTCAGTTATGCGTTTTATTAAAAGTGTAATCAATGTTATGTTACGTAATTAATAATTTATTTTGTTGATTGTTACGCATTATGTCACTCTCGAATCGAATATGGAATTATATGATGGGGATCTGCAACATCTAAGTACCTACATAATCTGAATACAATCCAAAAAGGAATCATAAACAGCATATTTAAAGTACCCCGAAGAACACCTTCGATAGAATATTTTCTAAGTTTTGACACACCTAATGTACTACATGTATATTCCAAAAATGTACTATTGATACTATTAAAAAATACGGAACCCCTCACTGGACCACGCATCCATGACCCTAGATCGAGTCAAAATGACATAAAAACATTCGATATTATAAAACGATATTCGGACAAAGAAACTACTTACTTACGAGTACAAATCAAGAATTAAAGTCTGGCTAAAAGAAGTCAATGAAACAATTTTAAAAGCAGCTTTGAAAACGACATAGAAGACGCACGAAATTAGATGACATGGAATTAAATATCACTAGTCCGCCTCAGCACAGGACCCTCTAGTGAGAAGGACTAAAAAAAACTAAATAATAACAAATAGTGTTAAAATTATGAAAATTAATATTCCTTTTTTTATTTCAACTGTTATTCTGTAAAAATATATATTTACTCACATCATATTTTATATTTATATAGACGCTAATAAAAAATAATGAAAATCTAAAAATTTATATCATGATAAATGGGTGTTCAGCAATTTGTGTTGTTTAAGAAACTTATTGAAATTAACGCCGATTTTCAAAAGTATTATTTAAGATTTTTTTAATCATTCGCACCAGAATAGCGTAATATCATATTTATACCTTAAAATTTGTAAAAAAGCTGAAATAAAAATGTTTATTTAAAACATTAATAAAAAATCACGAAATAAAACTTAAGCAAAAGAAAAAATACTAGTTGCATCCTGCCATTTCGTATCACATTGCATATCCACTAATTACAAATATAGAATAATATCTACGAATAAACATTATAGGTTAGTACTTTATTAGGTAGGTAGATATTTGACAACATTATTTTAAAAATAACCTGTCGGTTAAAAATTTGAAAATTTCACACTTGTACGCTTGTACGTACGTACTCAAAGAAAAAAATATAATAATCAATTATTATAATAAACATTTATTCATTCGCCATGAGGCATAGAAAGCGGGCGAAAAATACACCATGAGTGTACACCAGTTTAACATGTAGGTAGGTACAAATTTAATAAAGCAAAGAGTGTAAAAGACAAATTGGATGGTGAAGGAATATTTTTCATGGTTATTTCAACGAATTTTACTATAACAACGTCGATTACTTTAATGAGATCTTTCTATCATCACTCAAGTCGAATTCAAACTACCACCGCCAGAAAAAGGAAAAATTATGCAAACAAATTTTTGCACCTTTTTGAAAGTTTCCGTTGTGACTTAACGATTACGTCAATAAAATTTTCAGACGAAAGAAACCTGCTCGTAATTCATAAAATTACACACACGTCACAAGGTGATATTTTAATTCGTCGACGCGAACTAAGGCATAAGCACCATATTATTATAGCATTTGACAGACAGTTCAATGGAAATTTTTCGGAATAAAAGTTTTCCTTCTTTTTAACAGCGGAAAAGACGACGTTTCCAGAGTGAAGAATTAATGTCAACTTGCGCGAAAAGCTGTCTTTTCAGGACTTGACAGTACAATAAATAGCTAGAACCGTACGTACGAAGGAGGGCTCTGTGAGATTGTCGCAATTGAAATTCTTACATATTCATGTATGGAAAGAAATAACGTAATAAAAATCTAGACAACATAAATATAAAACATAATTTATACAAAACTTTCTTATACCAAAGCTGACAAAACACTTTTTCAAAAAGGACCTCAGTGTAAATAAAAAAACAAAAAGGAAATTAAATTTCAAAATTAGAATTAAATGTATATTTATGTAAATCACGTAAAATTTTAAGTTATCATATAATAAAGTGATTGTGTCCTGCCAGAAGTGACATGCCAGGTATGTATGTTGCTATATATTTATATAAACTAGGAATTAATATTAAGTAGAAATTAAAATTTGTACAGCGCCCTAGAGGTGATACTTCACAAAAACGGCGCTTTACAAATTATCTTAATATTATTATTATTACAAGGCAGTTAAATAAAACAATCACCTACCATAAACACGTAAATGATTCTATAAAAATTTAAATCGCTATTAAAAACATTATCGCTGAGCAGATGTTCACATCACATTAATCGAATACTTAGGACCAAATGAAGATTAATGGGTTTACTATTTTACGTGTTCTTTCTCTTCAGAGGTAATAATGTGTTTTATTTTACTTTGAGGCGAAGCACATCTCAAAAGACCTTGAAATTCGAACGAATCGGGTACTCCTTGCGCTGGTGGCGATAAGGGTGAAATTGTTACGCCGACCGCCTGTTTCGATTTATGTAAGAAAGAATAACTCCAAAAAGCTTGTTTAAATTTCTCTTGTGAAGCTCAGGAATAAAAAAAAAAACGTTTTTGGGTCACGCAAAACACTAATCTAACACGAAAAACTTTATTTTCCATACTGTGCGAGTTCAATAAAATGGTTCGTAAGTAGAAGCTTTTACCCAGCAATGATTTTTGCAGGCCTGAAATTTTAAATTTGTCTAAGCTTATAAAAATACGTGCCTAAAAAAATACCCCATTAAAAATAAGGCCAAGATGAGTTTTGGTCGCAGTACTTAATTGAAGCATCTGTAATATTTCTGGGTGATCATATTTTCAACCAAAAAACATAATATTGCAATGCTTCACCCAAAGGATATTACGTGTATCGTATGTCACTCTATGTTCTATTAAATTTGAAATAGCTAATTTCGTGGATCGCAAACTAGGAGTAAAACAGACCAGTATCAGAGAGGAAATAATTCAAGTATCGCCCTGCTGAAAGATTATTATTCATAATCGAAACGTTTCCTGAAATGGCAATAGCCGTATTTATTATATTTAGTGACCAGATCTGAATAGTCAGGTACGTTCCAACCTCCCTCTTCTTTGTCTCATTCTCTTTCTCATTACTTTCAGCCTCACAAAAAAACTCCAACTAGGGATGCCATAGTCCCGCTGGCTCCGGACAATCAGGATTAGTTAGGACTCTTGTGCGGTATTCACAGTAAAAAAAAAATTTAAAAAAACCAACTGTGCTTACTGAGTGTTAAACAAAACGACTCTATGATATTAATATTACTGTATTCAACGTGTTACTGGTGTAGAATAAGAATTCAAAGTGAAATTTCAACTTCTATAGCTACCTAGTCGGTAGGTGCTTAGTTAACTTTCAATTTTTAAACACCCATATTGTATTCTAATAACAAAAGAATTTGCGTTTTTCGCTCATTGTGAAATATGCTGACATATAAATATCTACGTCAGCTTAAAGAAATGGTAAGAGCTTCCTTACAAAATCCCTTTGTAGTTGATTTTATTTTCTCGTAATTCATTCAAATGTAATAAAGAAATTTTGAATTTTATTTCTAAATTCAAATTGACTGTATTATTTACTCTCGCCTGTCGTTGAAGTGATTGGCACGCATTACTGCGTCCACGTTTGCGTGACGATAAAAAAAGTTTTGTTACATCGCGTGAGAAAAGGTTCACAATTTTCAGAGACTACAAGCAGGCCTTGATATTGTGGAGTAAACCAATTAGTTTAACCTTATTCCTACGGTAGTGGCTCGGAAAAATACCTACCTCAGAATACTTATTTTAAATTAAGTACACCACATTGAGAGGAAGATTCTCTATTTAGTTTCTCTACAGTTCTGAAAATCCTGCCCCGTCTGGGTCACACGAGCTCCGTGATCGAGTGGTAAGACGCTCGCCTACGAATCGAGAGATCGCAGGTTCAAACCCGGCGTGCGCAAATAAATGTTATTTGATTAATATGTGTCATAACACATCTAATCATATGAAATAATATTTAGTATATTTGCGGCACGTTCCAGCGTGGTAGATACTCTAAATATCGCCCTGGTGAAAGACCACCATTCAGAATCGAAACGTTGCTTTAAGTGTATTTAGTCGTATTTGTAGACAAGATCTGAATAGCCAGGTACTTCCTTACCTTACATTTAGCCTCAAAATATATCCCAATTAGGGATGCCATCCGTTCTCAACGTGGGCGATAACGCCCCTCTGTTTGCGTTTGAGACTTTCAGGGGGGCAGTTGAAGACCCAGAGAAAGGTAGAGGGCGTTGAGATGGCACAGTCTTACGGCACAGCCTTATATTAACAAACTCCTCAAAATGCATCAAATTCAACCTTCTCATTAGATAAGTTATAAATTCAATGTATTTTTGATGTTAATAAAAATACTTCTCAATATAATTAAGTATGCGTTTTAATTGTTCTTATTGAAACATTCTTCTTTAAACTAAGAAATAGGATAGGAGTCAGATCCTATCTTACGACTATGTAATATTAAAATGGAATTACCCGTTTACATATAACCGTGGCAATAGCTGTTTCAGATTCGCGACAGATGGTAAGTAAAAAAAAATTTGGGGGGGGCTCCAGAAAAAAAATGTCTCAAAGTGGGCAGTGGGAAAAATAAGGTTGATAACCTATGATTTAAACGGTTGGGAGCAATTAGGACTCTTGTGCGGTATTCAGTACATAAAAAAAAAAAACAAAAGACCATTCAAGAAAAAGGAATTCACTCCGGTACAGCTTTATACAAAGGCTCATTGCTGGACGCTTCCGTGAAGCTTACGTTTTTAATTCGAATACCTCACAACAGTAACATTTAAGAGTAACTGTTTGCTCCTGTTAGCGAGAAGTTCCGCTTCTTAAGACCTCAAGCCCTTTCTCTATAAAGGCAACATTATTTTATTCCCGCTGTAAATCTGAGCTAGATGATTGAAAGAAATTGCCATCTAGCAATAATCCTATCTGTATACAACCATGAAAATTTATGTTCATAAAGTGTTTAATACATATTATATGAATATTTAAGTCTTTTGGAATAATTAAGGATAAATATTTAAGGAATTTTGCATATTTCAATGACGAATAATGCAAAAGTTGACATTTGTGTTTAAAAATTAGTATGTAAAATCTTTTATGTAAAACATCATTATATAAGCAATTAATTCAAACTAATGAATATATCGCCGCCTGAAACGACATTTTGGGAAGTTTACACCAGAGCACTTAAAGGTTTTTTTTGTTTGTTTGTTTAACAATAAAATTCAAGTCTTTAGTACTTGGTTGGATTTTGAAAAAAAAAACTCAAGTCACTTAATGCTTTCACTGAGTTACCCGAAGCTACAAAAAGCTAAAAAAAGTCTCAAACTTGTGTTGCTTTAATTTCTCAAATGGTACATATATTCTAGAGTCAGAGCATTCGAAAAAAAAACTCCATATTTAACTCATTTTCTACCAAAGGGTCGCTTAAGGGTCATATGTTAATTGTACATGGGTAGTTAGGAAAATTTCTAAGATTTTCCAAGAATGCAATTATTTTACTGTAATCTTTGATATTCTTTATGAAATACCTGCTGGAGTTTTAGGTAAAACATTCAAAAATATCTTCGCTGGTTTTCAAACTGCACCTTTTCGTGACATTTCGTTAAGTTTTTCATAGAATTTTAAAGATAATAATTTAAGTACTTCACTGGAAACCTGGAGCATTTTCCTTACTACTTATAGAAAATGTACAGAAAAACTTTTGTTCTATTGCTTTTATTAGAATGCCACATGAGGCTTAAGTCTTTTTGCTTATCCAGGGACATTAATTTTTTTTCATTGGACAATAATAGTCCAATTAATAAGAGCAAATTATTGACGCAATTAACTTCACATACGTTCTGTTAAAACGCGGCTTAATCCATGTTATTGTTTTAATTTGTCTTTAGAATTATTTCGTTTTAGTGTGATCAGTAATCGAACCTGAATCAGAATTTAAATTACGAATACTGTAAGGATAATAATAATGCGATTTGTGAATTCAAAATGAATTGGAAAACAATAAAGTCAAAGCCCGATCGAAATCACGTATTTTATTTCTTGTCGTTTATTACATCTCACATCTCATATGTCGAAATTGATTTACAACTTTCGCTTTATTATACACTGACATCAAAAGAAACAAATTGTCAACTAAAAGCGTATCAATATTTTCTGCTCTGAAATCATATAAAATTGTACTCTCCTGACAATCTATCTGAGACGTGATTACTTTATCGTAGTAAATACCCTACGGAGGAGAGGGATGCTGGAAAAGTTTTCGTTGTGGAGTTACTGGAATACCATTCATTTGAGAAACAAACTAAGAAAGGAAAAATGTAGTCAAACAATTCTCATAATATTGAAAAGCTGGCCACATCCGCTCCAAAAAATATGTTTTATTGTTTGCATTTACAACTTTTTTTCCATCAATAATAATAACAATATCTAAATATTTTTTTATAGCGCCGTTTTTTTAAATCATGTCTTTATTTTTATTATTTGTTTTGTATTAACCTTTTCAATAGTCCTAAATTTTTGTCAAGTTAAATTTATTTCCAAGTCCTCCGTCATTGCACAAGCAACATTTTCCGCTTCTTATGATGGTAGTAAGAGTTTTTCAAATATTGTCAGGTTATTCGTAACCCGTGAATGCTTGTCTTTCTTTAATATTAATTTTTAAAAAAAAACGGAATTTTTCAACGTAAGCAGCGTCAGTACGCAGCACTTTTCAATCAAATGAATTTGGTGATTAAATACACCCGAAAGATTACCAGTGGGATTAAAAATGATATAAAAAGATTATTTATGTTACTCAAAGTTTTAAAAACATGCATTGGTGTGTCAATAAAGATAATCAATATATTTATATAATTGACTTTAAGGCATTGACGCTTATTTTTTTGAATATTTACATAATATAAATAATCAACAACACACACATGAAACAGAAAAAGCCAGAAAATGGTCACAACCGGGAAATATATTTTTATAAACTTTAGCTGGTTCAGCTGCCATCTATTTTAGTAAATATGATAAATTAAAATTAAGTGAACATGTACATAATACCAACTAAAAAATCTCGTCAGTACCTACTGACTATGAAGCCTTGTAGATCGTATTTGTGACAACTGTGTATGGGTTACGCTATATAGATATCATATACTATAATAGACAATTCAACATATTATATATGTTTATGCGATTTTTTTTAAATCACCTTGTAAATCTTGTGTTTTAGCATAAAACATGTTTTATTTGAGAAAACTCCTTCCTACAACTAACTGAAATAAAATATTTCTGCAAGTCATGATATTCTGAAAAACTTATCAACCTCAAATACACGTTTTGAGAACTGAGTTTTAACACGCCATCCAATGATTAATTAGATTGCATTTCATTCAAATCGGAATTGATGGCTCGGTTCCTTTCACTAGCACCTGCGAGCCAACAAGCCTTAGCAAACTGCAGGTGAGGAAGGAATAATGAGCGGAGTTTAGCCGATCACGTACCCTTATTGTCGGGCGCATTATGCAAGGGGTTTATAGGAAGGATGTTCGTGCAGAGGAAATATGTATTAAGGCTTAGGGGCTGCATCCGGCCGGGCATTCTAAACTTTTGGCCGCTATACACTCTACGTGACCGTGAGCTTTAGTTTGCTATTAATGAATTCATTATTGTACTGCTTTATATAATGTTAAGCGTATTCCTGCTCTTAATTAGTAGACGAAAAATAGTTTTTATTAAACATTAGCCTTTTTCAACGTTAGTCGATTTGTTTACTAATACTACATTCCTTCGTAATACGTACTAATTAGTTTTGTTATCTAACGTCAAATATACAAACGACTGTGCAATGCATCCATTCTGTGTAAGGATCGTTTTATTTCACTTTTTTTTATTTGTTTTATGACTAGAAAAATGTACAAAGGCTGAAAAAGATATACGAGTTAGGTTTTTACCACTCAGAGCTGGTCATTTTTTATTTATATTGAAAATCTCATAAAATATATTTATGATTTTCAACAAGTCCGGTAAACTCCATAAAAAACTCATTAGAAAATAATTTGGACTAGCGGAGGTTTTATAAATAACCACGAAATCAAAGGATTTATATTTACTTCGCACAAGATGATGTAATATTTGGAGATGCTGTGCGGATATAAGAATAAGCACTGTTGAAGAAAAAGCTGAGTTAATAAGCTTATTTTTTCTATTATAGACCACTTACGATGATTTTTGTGGTTTTGCTTTCTGGTCAGACACATAGCTCTATATTTTACCCAAGCGTTGAGGTAGGTACGAAAGGGTATTTTCTTTCAGAAAAAATAATAAAAGAATATGTAGGGTATTACCGTTTATTTAGATATTATAGCAATTGGAAGAGTTTTTTCGAAACTGGCTGTCGATTTAAGGCTTTATATAGAACTTACGTGCAATACAAGAAGAGCAGATGCAACGATCGGAACAATAAAGCTACATTCAGAACGGGAAACTTTTATTGCGGTACAATTATCAGCATCCTGATTTTGTATAGAATCCGACAGGGGGATTCACACGGGAGTTACAGCCCTGCGCACTGCTTTTGTGAATACTAAAAGATCTAGAGCCTGAAGTTAGTTACAGAGTATGCAAGAAACAACTTTCGCTAATCCAATTTCGCTTTCAATCAATGGCTTGATGTATAAAATACAATTTAGGTGTGAAATTCGGGATTCGTCCTTCTTGATGAAAATCAAAAAAAAAAGTACAGTGTATCCATACAGGTCTGTTCTAGGGCATCATATTATTACTATCGTATTGTTGTATGCTTAGAGTTCATAGATTGGTACCTATCCATGGCAGTGTAGTCAGTTTTTGATGATTTTTGCCGGACTCGGCAGACCTGGGCGTGGCTACGACTAGGGCTAGGGTATTTATACATTAATTCCTAGCACATGTCGACATAATGTTTTTGTTTATTCGTATAACCACTTTTCACAGTATTTTTATCAACAAAAATATAGCATGTAACCTAAAAAACCGTGTAGTTGTGTTTTTTAATGTAAAATATTTTATTTGTGTTATATTTTAAGAAAAATAAACGCCAAAGTGAGAGCGTTTTTGAAGCATAACGCACTTGGCGCTCGTGTGAATGACCAAGCGCTGACTTCCACGTGAAAAAACTCACATCTTTTTTTTCCTTTTCTGAACGAGCCATAAATACAATAGAGATCTAGAATTCAGCATTTGTCTCAGACATAATCAAAATGACAACTTTGTTATTGAGCACGGATAATTAACGGTTTTTTTTTCTCTTTTGGCTTGGAAAACAACATTGGTTCTTTTTATTTGATTAGATGTACGAAAAAGGGCCAATTATGGGTAGGATTGGCTCTTATGATATGATCTTAAAATAGTATAATTTTACTCAGACTAATAATATTCAAGTGTCGAATGCCAAGTTGGTTAAATGACGCCATTCATTCATGAAATATAAATTCCACGATACCTCAAATGAAATCATTTCACATTTCATATGTTCAAAAGTTTAAAGAATTCTATTACGCTTTTAGACTGAAGTATGTTTAAAAGAGACATGAACTTTGATTCACCTCTTAAAAGTCGTAAAAGGTTTTACTTAATTTTTATGCACACTTGTTGAGAGAAATATGAATGCGCCAAACAGCCAATGAAAAAGCAAAATGCTTTCTAGAGTTTTAATCGCATACAGCATACTTCTAAAAAAGCTCGTAATGATTATCGTTAAATTATATATATTTTTATTATGAGCCATACTCGGTTCACTGCTGGATGAAGACCCGGCCAGATTTTTACCATTCTCCTTACTATCAATCGCAAATCTCAATTTTGTGGAATACGTTGTTGATTGTTCCCGGCATGTCTGAATAAAGGAAAAAAGCAAAGTGGTTTTATTGATATCCAATATATGTTTTTCAAAGTAACCTCTTCCCCTTAACATCCCTTTTCACTCTCCCTGGAGCCTTTTAAGGGAGTGTAGTCTGGTGAAGGTAAGCGGGTATGAAGAAGTACACTATTACAGAAGCTAAAATACCGTATGAGATACACTTTAAAATGTCCCCATAAAAGCACTTGAGTGCCTTTTACTTCGGTCTCTTAATTTCATTTTTTTCAGTGTTCGAGATTTTTTATCCGATGCCAATACTTTTACGAGTGGGTGTTAAAGAAACCATAAGGCCTGCCAAAATGTCAGCTTTATCAAGAAGAATCAGATTTTAAATATATTAAACGTGGATTAAAAATAGTACATTCTCAACTCTGGTGAAATCAGACTGAATTCTGTAGAAATAATTCCCTGATGTGAAAAATGATGTAGAAAAATGCGAGGCTGATGTAAGCGTAATGAATAGGTTTAAAAAAGGGACGCTTAGATGTTTTGGACACGTAGAGCAGATGAACAAATAAAGTATTGTAAGGAGAATATATAACGCGAAAGTGAGTGGTAGAAAAAGTCGGGAACGATGTTCCTGAGAAAGACATTGCACGACCAAGTGAATCAAACACTTAGGCTGGATCATGTCAAGAGTCAGAATAACAGTTGAGTATGTAAGAGATGATGCATGAATGTGAATGAAGCAAGGAGTGTGTGCTAAGACAGAGTTATGTGGTGATCTATCATATCTGTCTACTCCTGCAGGGAAACAGCGTATTGGTTTTTTAGTTGGTTAGTTATAATAATTTAAAAAAATATATTTTTATGGTTTTTATACTCGTTTAAATGGGTAATATCCAGCTAGCCAAACTAACCATCGCGTCGTTTTCCACACGGGTAGACAGAGAGAATGCGAATTCTCTCACCTCTGTCGAATAATGTATAACTTGTTTCATTCACATTCATACATCGCTTAACACATACCGACATAAGTTTTACTTTCAGATAAGAATCTATTTATAAAATTTAAAATTATTACCGCTTAATTTTAAAAATAAATACGTGAACTCTTCTTTTGATTTAACTAAACGATTAAAAAAAAATTTAAAAATGTGTTTTCTAAAAAGCACAAATGTTTACGAAATCATTTAGACTTTTTGATTAAAATAATGTACTGAGTATATTTTACGTATTTAAATAAGTCATTCGGTCTTCTATTTAAATAAAAACAATATGGTCTTTCACCTTGACATATAAACAATGTCTTCATCGCAGAAGAAAAATATTTCCATGAAAAACACACGAAAAGAAAACATTAAATAAAATGAATTTGGGCGTGTCATCTGTTTTCCACTTCTATCTCCGTTCGCTGAATTTTCCACACCCGAAAAATAAAGCGTAGTGACTTTGAAATTTTCCCTTACGCTTTTCAGGCGGTATCGTAATCAAATTAAACGAAAAGTCCTCGGAAAATGCTATATTGTTTGGCTACGTCTGCATCACAATATTTGTAATCAGTTTTGCTTTTGAGAGAAATTCAATAATTTTATTAACGACAAACGTCGCCTTTGGTTAAATCGAATAATTGAATATCCCTGGATGGTGGGGTTAAAGCCCGTGTAGTCAAGTACCACTGGATGTTCTGGAAAAACATGCAATAGTTGAGGGTTAATGAGCTTCTATGGCTGGTGTTATAAAATTTCCTGGCTTAAGAGCTTTTCGTACCTTTTGCCATCAAACTCCGAGGTATGTAATTAATTATTATCGCGGGGATAAAACTGGCCACAGTCACGTTATGTTACCTACTTCCCACATTGGAGTACGAATATATATGAAGAGAGAGCTAAATATTTTTACCCAACCTATACAAATTTACGATAAATCACTTTCTTCATAATATCGCACTACTTTTAGATATGTAAGCATGTTTTCCGTCTCCCGCGTCTCCAGTCACTCCACTCACTACGTTTTGTTGTGAGACATAACTCAACGGCTTTTGAGGTTGTATCCTTTTTTTTGATAACCGTACTGTGAAAACGTGGTTATACTAATAAACAAAACGTGATATCGACAAGTGCTACCAATGAATGCATAAAGGTGTGTACATGAAAACCCTAGCCACGCCCAAGTCAGGAAAAATCTACAATCCTGACTACACTGTTCCGCAAAACTATCCTTCCCGGCATATTATTGCTCTGAGTACTCCTCAATAACGTTTAAAAGTACTTTTTATTTAATGTTGCAGTATCCTGTACTTTAAGTGATATTGATCAAATGCGATAGATTATTATTTAGCGAAACTATTGGTGGATATTAGAGGGGTGGAGAATGCAGAAAAGTACCTGGATATTCGTATCTACATATTGAACTTAGATACATCAATTCAAGCAACGTTTTGACTGTTGATATTTCATCAGGGCTATAAGAAGAAACCTTTAACCACCTCGAGAAATGGCTTCAGCCGTGATTGGTGACCAGATCTGAACAGCCAGGTACTTTCAACCTTCCTCTTTCCCATCTTATTTTTCACCTCACTTCTTTCAGCTTAATTGGGGAAGCCCTAGTCTCACTCTCGAGACTCTTAGAGGCTCTTGTACGGTATTCACATTTAATTTATTTTTTGTAATTATGCATATACTCAAATAACTGTGCATTAATTGAGGTGAAGGTGTTGAAGTAAGCTGTGGGGAACAAAAGATGTGAAACAAGACGTTTATTAGTCGATACATGTCTACGAAAGTCAAGGGGCATATTTTTTTTTGAAGAAAAACAAACATTCCCGGGTTACGAATAACTTAACCATATTAAAAAAAACTCCCACTGCCATCATAATAAACGGAAAATGTTGCGTGTGAATTACTGGAGGACTTGAATTACTGGAGGAGAGACTGGCCAGCAGGGGAATTGAACCCACGATGTGAGAATCCGACGCGTTTGTCCACCCAGCTACCGACCGGTAATTATTTAACAATGCTTTTTTACCATCTAGTTAAAAAAAATGATATTATTAAATCATTGAAATGGAATTCAACTGTGAGTTAACAATTTCAAAAATAGAATTACCAAAGGATATAGTTTTTAAGGTTTTACTTATGGCATAATACGAATTATCAATAATAACAATGACAGCCATGTCACGATCAGAAACGGATACCAAAAGGGTATATAAAAATAATCAAGCATCTCTTTCTCTCTTTCTCTTCGTGCTCTTCTACCGTTGTCATTGAAAAGTGTTTTTTCTTTAATTTATTTTGACGGTCCAATTAAAACTTTTGTGGTGAAAAAGTTTCACGCGAATACCGCTACTCATTAAGTAATACCACAGTACTGAATCCCCTCTGCCATTCAGTCATTTTCACCTGTCAGAATATACAAACAATTACAATATTTGTCTTCGAAACGTACACTAATTGTCTCACGCTTATCTGTTATGAAACCACGGGGTTTGCGCACCTTACCATTATATGGGACTACAGAACTTGAGGGTCAAACCGTTTCAACTGCGCTAATTAAGCCGTCAGAAGCAAGACCCTTTAATGGTAACTATTCAACATTACACAAATTTCAAGATTACATTAAATGATAATACGGATAAATGTTGGCACGACCCGCTTACAAAGAAAAGTTCACCCTTATTCTTGCGAAGGGCTGGGAAACAAAGGTCAAAGAGAATGGCTAATTGAGCTGACAGGCTGAGGAACCCGCATATATAACAACATTTAGGGCTTTTCGTTTATGGTGGGTGGAAACGGAGCATTAAACTGGAGGAAGCAGTAAGTGCCTCTTTAGTTTTGCCTTGAAGGTGGCGCTTGAAAGAGTGCACCGTGTATCAGAGGGTGGTTTATTCTTGAGGCGCGATGCTTATATTACGAAGGAAGTATGAATGGTTTTGAGTGGTGGGTGGGAATATCAATGGTTTTCTTATCACTTAAGTATGGAGAGGAGCCTATGTTTTGATAGATCGTTTAAATTATTTGAAATTTCAAACCAGTGTCCACACAGCATCCCCAAAGATGACATAGGCCCCGAGGAAAATAATTTCCCTCAGGGCCTCCCATGTAGAGTTATGTTTAAAAAAATATGTAATTGTGTGCGGTTTTTGGATAAGCGACAGAATCAAGGAAAAAACATTATATTTTCTATTTTTTTTTAAATCATTTCTATTTCAAGTAATAAAAAAAAACGATTTACTTCCGCCTAGCATCATTTGAGTAAAAGGATCCTATAATTGTAGAAAAACGATTTTTGAAATACCTTCAAATTATCAATATTTATTGTTTCCAGAAATTTTAAATAATAAAGAAGTTTATTATGTGGTGTTTTATAGTGACTTAATTTTTTTACCTTTTCACAATCGAAGTGTGCATTTAGTCTGAATACGCGAAAAAACTGTAAATTTTACTTGTATATTTTAATAAATTTCCTATTTCTTTCTGTATTAGTACCTTTACAAAAAGTTCTTCGTTACAAAAATTTTACGAAGTAAAATTATTTTTAAAAAAATCATGTCACCCAATAATGTTGTTAAAATTTATTTAGAAGTAATCAAATTACATAACTTATTTCAAACAACGCCCAACGTTTTTATTCCCAAAGATGAACATTCACTATTTAATATTTTAATAAATTGCAACAGCAGGTAATAAGAACTTGTAGGTAATGGAGAGCTTTAGTCAATTTTTGTTTAAATAATATTCACCGTCTAAATCAGATTTGAAAAACAGATGGGTATTTTCAAAGTCGGTTTTCGTGGTGGAATAATTTTTGAAGTTTTTTTGTCAAAAGCTTGATTTGAAGTGTAAGAACAAATTTAAACCAAATGAAGTCCTAATAGTTTTCAATCTCTCATGATGGCTTTTCAAAGGCACTGCCAGAAGGATTGAATGGCTTCAGGAGGGTTTTATTTTCTTAGTTTTTAAATATTTTTTATCAATTGTACGTTCAGAATAGACGTTTTTAGTTTTCCTTTTTTTCTGCAGTCTTTTAATATTATCGCCATGATATCGCACGATTATTAAAAAAAAAAAACAACTTTATCCAAATCAAAGCCCTTAAATTGTATTTGATTTTCTTTTTATTAATGAAGCGCTAACCAATAATATATTATTCAAAGGGGAAATCCCGTATTCTGTACCCGACCGTTATTTATGACTACATTTGTACATGAGCAGAATATTTTTTTACTATCCGAGTAACGTAACTTCCGATATACTTAAAAGCGCCCTAGAGGTGATATATCAAAAAAATGACGCTATATAAAATAGCCATGTATTATTTTCTGAAAGTTTTTTTTTCATTTCGAGTAAAAAATTGCATCAAATCAATAACAAACATTATTTTTATAGTAAATACAGCACAAGAGTCCCAACTGCCCTTTGGCCGTCTAGAGCTAGTGAGACTATGGCATCCCCAATTGCAGTATGTTGTGAGGCTAAAAGTAGTGGGGAGGGCAAGGAAATGGGGAAGAAGAAGATTGGACAGTACCTGGTTATTTAGATCTGGTCACCAAATACGGCTAAAGCCATTTTAAGCAAAGTTTCGATTCTGAATGGTGATCTTTCACCAGGGCGATACTTATAGTACCACTCTGAAACGTGTCGCAAAAAAACTATGTATTTTTAAATATAAATTAAATGTGTTATGACACATATCAATACAGAAAAAGTTATAGGCGTACGACGGGTTTGAAACCGTGACCTTTGGATTCATAGTCGAGCATCTTACCACTCGACCATAGAGGCCGTCAAAAGAAACTAAATGGAATAATAAAACATTGTATCAACAACGAAAATGACGCAAGTAAAACATCAAATTCTCCTTTGAAATCTATTACATTTTCTCCTAACCCTTAAACGATCCTTCAAAATAAATCATTGTATCAACAACGAAAATGACGCAAGTAAAACATCAAATTCTCCTTTGAAATCTATTACATTTTCTCCCAACCCTTAAACGATCCTTCAAAATAAAACATTGTATCAACAACGAAAATGACGCAAGTAAAACATCAAATTCTCCTTTGAAATCTATTACATTTTCTCCCAACCCTTAAACGATCCTTCAAAATAAAACATTGTATCAACAACGAAAATGACGCAAGTAAAACATCAAATTCTCCTTTGAAATCTATTACATTTTCTCCCAACCCTTAAACGATCCTTCAAAATAAAAACTAGATAAAAAGTTTACATACTTGTCATTGCAAGTTGTTAAGAGAGTTAAAAGTAAAGTAGTTTTATGTGTTATTCTATATTTAAAAAAATTGGTATGAATCTTCAATTAGACGTAATCTTAATTGAAGATTCAACGTTAAAATCGTATTACACTTTCATCCCCATTTATAATGTTGGAGTAAAATTACAATGCTACCGAATTTTCTATCAATTTCATCATGTTTTTGGGTACTAATCATTGTTATTTTTCATGTCACTGTTATTTTATATCTTATGTTATGTAATAGCCCATGAGGGCGTATATAATTAAATAAATAAATGAATTTGCTCAGTAAAAGCCCCAAGAGGAGGTTTAACGTAAATCTGTCATTTTAATGCTTGTAGTAAGAATATATATGGAGAGAGAGCTGAATACTTTACCCAACCTATACAAATTTGTGATAAATCACTTTCTCCGGGTTTTTACGTCGTATACCATGAGAGAGAAAGGAACAAGAAAAATCGTCCCACAATAATGTAACACTTCTTAGTATGTAAGAATGTTCTCCATCCGCGCTAACTTCACATCACCGAGTCGCATAACTTACGTCGACGAATTTCGAACACGATGGTGATATGTGCTATTCGTGAATGTCCAAATAAGACCAAACAAAGATTATAAAACATCACTTTTCAGAGGGATTTCAACAGTTTTAAATATTTTTGACCGAACTTTAGAATTCTCATATGTTTAATGATCAATAAAAAGCTTCTATCATTATTTAGGCAAACTTTCTGTTATTAGGATTGTGTGATATTTTGACTTTATAAATATTGTATTGATTTTTTTTTTTTTTACATGAATACCGCACAAGAGTCTCAACTGCTCCCAACCGTCTAGAGCCAGTGAGACTATGGCATCCCCAAATTGGGTATGTTGTGAGGCTGAAGGTAGTGGGGAGGGGAAGGAGATCGGGAAGAGGAAGGTTGGAAAGTACCTGGCTATTCAGATCTGGTCACCAAACACGGCTTAAGCCATTTCAAGCAACGTTTCGATTCTGAATGGTGGTCTTTCACCAGGGCGATACTTAGAGTATCTACCACTCTGGAACATGCCGCAAATATACTTGTTATTATTTTTATATGAATTAAATGTGTTATGACCATATTAATTAAATAAAAGTTATTGGCGCACGCCGGGTTTGAACCCGCGACCTTTGGATTCGTAGTCGAGCGTCTTACCACTCGACCATGGAGGCTGTCAGATTATTTATTTATTTATTTGATATAACTAACTAACTAACCATCACGCCGTTTCCCCGCAAGGGTAGGCAGAGAGGACGGACCGCCATACAACTCTGTCTTGGCACACACTTCTTGCTTCATTTACATTCATACATCGTCTCATACATACTCTTCTGTTATTCTGATTCTTCACACGACCCGATTCAAGTATTTGATTTACTTGATCGTGCCATGTCTTTCTCGGGCGTCCTCGACTTCTTCTTCCATTCACTTTCGCATCATATATTCTTTTCACACTCCTTTCTTCGTTCATTCGCTCTACATGCCCAAACCATCTAAGCGTCCCTTTCTTAATCCTATCCATTACGCTCACATCAGCCTTGCATTCTTTCCGGATATCCACATTTGTAATACGGTCATACATGGTTTTACCGCACATCCGTCTCAAAGATCTCATTTCCACAGCATTCAGTCTACTTTCATCCTTCCTCTGCCAGTTCCATGCCTCACTGCCATACATCAGGGTTGGTATAAGCACTCCATTGTGGACTGCTAGCTTCGCTTCTTTGGACAATTTCTTGTTTGCCCCAACAGCGTTCAGTCCTCCATTAATGGAGTTTCCTGCATTCACCCTTCTTTCAATATCCTTATCAGCCTTTCCATCTCTTGTAAACATACTTCCTAAATACACGAACTCATCCACTTGCTCCAAGTATTCATCATTCACAACTATATTGCACGCTGTTCTCGTACTCTCTCTTTCAAACACCATCACTTTGGACTTACTTACATTCATCATCAACTCATTTTGCATACATACTTGGTTCATCCTAGACACGAGAAACTGTAGATCTTCCATATTGTCAGCAATCAGCACCGCATCATCCGCATACAATAGGCAACATACTTTCACATTGTTCATTTTCGCGCCCAAGCCCACACCTTTCAATTCTTGCATACAATTATCCATGTACAAATTGAACAACCACGGTGACATTACACAGCCTTGTTTTACACCTTTTGTGTTTATTTGATATTGTTTTGTTTAATCTATTCAAACATGTTTATTTAAAATGTCCGAATTCTGTGTGGGCGGTAACTAATAGTCTATCAAACATCCTTTGATATATCTTTGTCTCTTTCTATCGAGTCAGCATAAAGTCAACAATACTGACTACACTATTTCGCAAAGGTACTTCTCCATATATATTATTACTGCAAGTTGTAATGCATCTTTCAGTGTCTGCACTCGGCCGATAAAAACTCAACTAAAATAGGTCAAACTTAAGCAAACCACAAAATTTTCTTAATATTAAAATATAAGCAAAAGGTTCTGAAGGCTGTCTAGCTTGCCTCATGCATCACCATTTTATAAAAAAGGTATTTGAATGCTCTACCCTTCGGAGGGTTTTCTTCGAAGAATTATTAATTTACGTTCGAATCTCAGGTAACGGAGTAAACAAATTCTTGAAAAATAAACACGTATTTTACCTGAAGGAAAACAGGGGTAATATTCCAACGTAACGTTATTGTCAACGGGTTCTAATATGAGTAGGAAATTCACGGATTTAACCTCGGATGGATAAAATGTACAGCATGGATAAGATCATTATTATGTGTTTTGAAATTATTTTTTATGATGTCGTACAAAAGCCTCATATATCCAGAGAAAATGGGATTATGGCTGCCCCAGTTTGAAGTAGGTTTGAAAGTGGAATGGGAAAGAGAAAAAGGTAGTCAGGAAGTATGTAGTTATTCAAACTTATCATTAAACGTAGCTTTCTAATTCAAGCAATATTTCGTTCTAAATAGTGGTCTTAAACCCGGGCGATACTAACAGTATGTTCCATTGAGAAACGGAAAAAATGTCATTTGCCCACGCCGGATTTCGAACTCATGATCTCTAGTTTATAGGATTTTTTATTGTGTCTAGATTTAAGTAGCTTTTCACTCTGCGATTGCGATTAAAGTCGAGGTCCTGCAAGGTATATAATTCATGTGAGATAAAACACAAAAAAATAATAAATCTGTTTGCTATGCCTGGAATTGGAACCAACGACCTCGGGGCTAAGAACTAAGGAATCTGCCACTACTACGGAGGTGAAAAATTTAATATCTTTCAGCAACAATGATTCTTGCAACAACAATGCATCAGTGTTTGCATCAAGGTGATTGACCTTTTTCTATTCAAACATTCAGTTTTGATTTTCGTTCAACAAAGGAAGTATATTTTCAATGATAAAGCTTACAACATCAAAGCCTCAACTCAATTGTTGCTGTAAGAAAGGTTACGACAAAGCGTGAATGAAGGTGTTAATTCACAAGACGTTTACACGGTTTTATCGAGAACTATAAAAGTCAAATAAATAAAGTTTCTATACAACCCGCATCATCTTTACAACGTAACTTAAAAAGTACAACCAGAAAAATCTACACAACCTAACCTACCCCTACAGTAACTTAACAATATGAACCGTTAAAATTGAAACTCAGCAAAGCGTACATTATTATAACTATTCTAAAAAAAATGCGTTTTTTTAATTTAATAAAAGCATTCAAATAATAATAATGTCCACCTTTTTAATTTTTTTATAAAAAACAAGTATTATTATAGAAATTTACAAAACGATTTTTTTAATTTGAAAGTTCCACTCCTTTGCGCGTGGTGATGCTTTAGAAAGGCGAAAGAGCTTCCACGCGTAAAAAAATATTATATGGCGGAACTTTTTTACGAACAAAGTGTATTTTTTAATTTACGTAATAATATTCAGGTAAAAATAAAAGAAGCTATAAAATTTAAACATGTTTCTAAATAATAAAGTTAAAAAAAAAAAATGTAACTAAAGTTCTTTGTAACGATAGCCCGCTCAACCAATGTTACAATTTTAAAGATGTCCCGAAAATTTTCTATTAATTCTTTGAGCGGCCATTGCTAATACATACGTTTATTGTAATCCGTTCGCCGTGCTACGTGCCCATCACAGGTACACATGAGTTTGCAAATTGTGACGACAATGTTGGCTACCTACTTTGCTTTTGCTTTTAATATTAGAGAATGGGATAGCAAAAAAAAATCAATAGAGTAACACAATCCTGCATAAGTACGGTAGTATAACAAAATTTCTCAAACTTAGTATAAGACTACAGGGCATTACTCCCATTCGGTTTAACCTTTAAAATAATCGAAAATAAAGATACTGAATACTTTCATTTCTTTGAAATTCAGAAAATACCGATAGGGTTTAGGCGTGGGTACTTTCAGTAGAGATAAAATACGCACATTTTTTAAATAAGTATTTCAACCTTGTTAAGAAAAATGGTTTCATTACAAAATAAATTAAATTAAATATTGATTGTAGGAAAAAAACGTTATTATTACGACAATTCCACACAATGATGCTACTGTCAGGAGCCAGTGGAGTTATTACACCCCCATATGGAGAATTTTTTGAGGAGGAAAAAGGCAATATCATCACTGGAAAGGCAAAAGGGATTAAGCGACACTTTGTTCAATAATGAGTTAAAGATGCAGTTATGATCAGTTTTTTTTCTGCATCAAACGCTTTGACTTTCGTTTTATTCTGAAGGCTTTCGTGGCCCGTGGATATTTTTAGCTTAAGACTTGTGAATTTTATTGTAAAACTTTAAAGTGCTCTGATGTAAACTTCGCAAAATGGCGCTTCAGCCCTTTTGCCTATCCGGCGAAGATATTATGTGGCTATTCAAATAATGTTACTAAAGGTTCGTACGGTACGTATTAAGGTAAATTAATTTTTGTTTCTGATCATGGTTTCTCAAGAAGGTGTTTTTGAAATTATTTACCACGACGAATTTTTTTTTCTCAAGCTTCTAGAAAAACTCACCATTTAATTCGATGTCGTAGTTAATTGAAGACCCCGCGGCAAGAATCTGTTAACTAACTACCATGTCATTCTAAGATATTTAGTATTTTGCGAAAAACAAATGTGTACCATCACAAATCCACATATTATTTTTCATGAATGTTATAGCTAACATACTAAATTTAATATATAATTTTAATTTTAATGCATTTGTGCAGTACAATGTTATTATTGTAGATAACATGTTCTTGCCATTAAAAAGTATTTCAATTATAAATTTGAAGTTAACATATTCAACATTTCATGATCTGAAAGTGTGTTCATTGGATAGAGCCAACCAGAATTAGTATAGTGAGAATACTAACTCATTTTTGTCAAAAATTTTAGTTAATAGGTTCTTGCCAATTGTATATTTTTGCAAACAAAAAAATATTGCCTATGGCTATAATTTTTTTAACTGATTCTATTAATGCTGAGAAGAAAAAAAATAATATCAAAACATAGTTAGTTTTAAAGGGGAGAATGTTGTTATCTGCTGTGTGATTTAAACTCTATCTATCCGACTGCAAGCTGAGTATGAGCTAGTAGTGGCACTAATAAATAGTTCGGACACATTTTGATAACACAAATTTTCTTCATAATTCAAAGCAAGTACTTATCATCCTGGCATCAGCGCGACGTTTATTCCGTCGTTTACTCTTCCCGTGACATTTCCTCCCCGTGACATCCCCCAGTTGTGACAAACGCCTTCCGCGCTGCCACGCCGCCAAGGGGGAAGTCACGTTACGTGGCGTCACGTCACATCACGTCACAGCAAATTATAATCAAAGGCGGCTTTTTCTCAATACCTAGACAACATTTTAAAGGTATGCGCTTGGGAAATTGTTTAGAGAGCAAGCCTCGAGAAAGTATTCTGGCACACTTAATAAAAAACATTTAACCGTTTGGAGCCGGTGGAACTGTGTTATCCCGAATTAGGGTTGGGCTGGAGATATTGTGGCTAGGAAAGAAAAAGAAAGGTGGGAAAGTTCCTAACTATTCAAATCTGGTCACCAAACACGGCTAAAGCCATTTCAAGGAACGCTTAGTTTCTGAATGGTGGTCTTTCACCAGAATTTACCACTCTGGGACGTACTGCAAATACATTATATATATTTTTTAATGACTTTATTTTTATTTTTATAGTAAATACCGCCCAAGAGTCCCAACTGCTCCCAACCGTCTGGAGCCAATAGGACTATGGCATCCACAATCAGGGTATGTTGTGAGGTTGAAGGTAGTAAGGAGGGGAAGGAGATGGGGAAGATGAAGATTGGGAAATACCTGGCTATTTAGATATGGTTACCAAACACAATTAAAGCTATTTAAAGCAACGTTTCAATTCTGAATACCGGTTTTTCGCCGGGGCGATATTTAGAGTATCTACCGCTATGAAACGTCCCGCAAATATACTTTATATTATTTTATATGAATCAAATGTGAAATAACACATTTCAATTAAATGAAAATTATTAACGCCGGAAATTGAACCCATAACCTTCGGATTCGTAATCGAGGGTCTTAACAACCCGACAACGGAGGACGTCATTTGACCTTGATTTTATACAAGAAAATACTATATTTTAACAACAAAGAATTTTTACAAGCATGGTTATTACACTTTGGCGTAAGTAATCCCCAACTAAAACTCAGCAGAAAGGCTTAGAGTGTGCATTTTATACACGCTCAAGTATCGAGACTCCATTGTAGCCTAGGCAAATCTGATAGAGCTAGCAGATTTTTCCGTTGTAACCAACCTGCGAAATCTGATTCAGATACTTCCTAACCTTCCTCTTCATCTTTTCATCCACCCCTATTTCCTCCCGCCTCACAAAATTTACCACGGTCTCACTGGTTTTAGGCAGTAGATCTACAGCATTGTATTTACATGTAAAACCAACCGCTGCTTCATAAAGCCGTTTTTCTCACTTACAGCACAATTTTTACTTGACTTTTCGTACTCATCTTGATCTACGACAATGTGACAAACGGTTAGGAAAAATATTCCCGCATTATCTTAATGTTGGTCGTAAAATATGTAAATGGTTTATTCGTTTCATTATTGAGAGTGCATTGAGCACATACGAACATATTCCTTCAACTAACCTACTCGTTTACAGGAGTTTTACGTACCAGCGTGGAAACCGAGTTATATGTTTACTTGCAGTGGATTTCCGAAAGTTTTTTTTTTGGCAGAGGTAAGGCATAATAATTTTAACAGTTTAGCACGTACTAGAATTCTCGGGGTCACATTCGTTCACCTGGCACCTTCCAAGAAAACGGTTAACCTTTTTGGTCCTTTAGCGTAATTCTTGGCCAACGTGAAATATGGCAGCCTAAGTTACGTGAAGCATTGTTAAATAAACGTTTTTTCTATGTGGCATAAAATGTGGATTGGAAAAAAAACAACACTTTCAGTAAACAATATAACTCCGTGCAATATTTTATTGCCCGATAAAAACACATTATTTTGCAATTAAATAAAATTTAAAATAGGCAAAAAATCACATGTAATTTCCATAAATTGAAAAATTGAACATCTACTAAATAAAACAGAGCTACTGAATTAAACTAATACTTTTATGTGTGCATAAAATCCTTTCCGAGTACATTTTGTCGTGAAAATATAAGGAATACGAATGTGTTCATTATATAAAGCCGACACCGGTTTTTTTCAACAAAATCACTACGAGATTTGTATGTGATTCGTAATATCATATTATTATCAAGAGTGGTAGATCCTCCAAGTATCGCCTTGGTGAAAGACCACCATTCAGAATCGAAATGTTCCTTGAAATGGATTTAGCCGTGTTTGGTGACCATATCTGAATAGCCAAGTACTTCCCAACCTTCCTCTTCCTCATCTCCTTCCCACTACCTTCAGCCTCACAACATACCCCATTTGGGTTTGCCATAGTCTCACTGGCTCTAGATGGTTGGGAGCAGTAGAGACTCTTGTATATTAACTATAAAAAATATCGTTGCCGTTTTTCGTCTAGCTTATCGAATGTCCAAATTATTTCCAAAATTTGTCATGATTATCTTAGAAAGATTTTCCGTACAAATTTACATTTTTTTTATTCTTCCATATATTTTTATTGTTTTTCCAAATATCTTAAGTTATGATGTCTATGATTTAAATAATAAGGTTATATTTAATAATTTAAGTTGTTAAATTAATACATGAACCTGTTGACAAACTGCTATCTGCAGTTTAACGAGCTTTAGTTGTGATATTTATATAATATTTGAAATGATAAAAATTGAATACCTTCTTAAAATCTACGATTATGCTTAATAACAAATATTAATTGAATATCTATTAATTTATATATACTCAAGCGATGGATACTCTCTTTTTAACGGATCTAACGTAACATAGGGGATTTTTTTAAATTTTACGTTTTTATTGAACAACCTCGTTATTTGGAAGCTATGGAAACCAGTTCATCACCTAATAAACCATAATACTGTTTATGTGTTGAAAATCTTACAGTTTTTTTTTAGTAACTCACTATCCATCCTTAAATAATAGGATTGCCCTAACTTACACAGCAAGGCTAATCCGTTAGTATTTAAACTCACCAGTATAATAGTATATTTTCCTGCAATGATCCGCGATCCTCAATCCTCGACCTACTGCTCAAAAAAAATCGACAGTTTTTCACAGCACGCGACAAATGTAAATAACCAATTTGTAAATATCAATAAGGTAGTTTTAGGTATTAGGATAGTTTTATGGTAAAGTTAGCGATAGTTTCGTGTTTTGTAAAGGGTTTTTGAGGCAATACTTCACAAAAATGGCGCTATATAAATTAATCAAGCATTATTATTATTATTAGAGAAAATGATTTTGCGCCAAATTATAAATTCTATGAAGGTACATAATGTAACACAATTACCAAGAATTTTAGATTATTGTCCCCTATTTTTTAGCATTTTACACCTTCTACGTGATTATTGTATTGACTGTATTGTTAAGTGTAGGATGCTCATATTATAAGTATCAAGTGCACCTCTGATTTGAGAGTGTTTACCGCAAGAAAGGATGCATATTTTTCTTGCAAAACTTTCTATCTGCTCAGTTGCCGTTATGATATTGACAGAATAAATACGTTTTTTACCGCAAGCTCAAATACGTTTAATAATTCGTCGTCTCGTCTGACTAAGTAAAGGTCCGATCAGTGAGCTTGTACAGTAAGTACTACAAAGTAGGCTGTTTTAGTATTTGCGGCGGAGAAAGCGGGCCGCAGTTCCAATAACAGCTGTTCTTAGTTTTTTTTTTTGGCGGAGGTACTACTCAAAAGTCAAAATATTTATTGTGATTTATTAATATTGATAATTGTTTGTTCTAGTGGATGGTTTCCCTCCCTATTTCTACTCAACTAAAGTTTAAAAACTCATTATTTTCAGTTGACTTACTAATTTTTGGAATGTAGGATGGCAAGCAAATTAAAATGCATACAAATATTATTCGGAATTATATACAACACTGATTTATCAAACCTTATTGCCTTTCATAAACTAATAAAATCTACTCGATCAAAAATTCTATTTGGTTGTGACAAATAATATCAGGACTGAGTCTTTCAGATACTCGATTGTACCTAGATCACATGTAGTTGGTGATACGTACGCAGTGATATATTTAACTGCACGGAATGTAGATACAATAAGGCATTAATATAATATTTCCTTAATCATTATTAATTTTAATGTAATCAAACCAATACAATGCACGTAATTCATATGTTTAGTACTATTCTTACTTTCCATAAAAGCAAATAGTTCTTACTTGTATCACTGTTAAATATTTTTTTTATGTAAAACCCCATTGGGCGTATACAATTAAATATATAAAACTAGACATTTTTCTTACCGTATGCGTTTTCGTTAACATACTAGTTGGTTACAAAACCAATTAAGTACTACATTAATTCCAGGATGTTGGTCATAAATTTGATCTCTTACGCTTTGGAACGATTCAAAATTAGTATGCATCAGCTGACGCCAAAAACAAAAAATATATATATCTTTCAAATTATGCGGAATTTTCTTCTCAGTTTAACAATGTGTTCCGTATTCACAGACAGTTAACTGAAGCACTTAAAAAAGCCTCAATATGGAAAACACATTTCAAGAGCGAGCTTTTCTTTTCATATTACAGGACTTTATTACAATTATATGTTTCCAGAAATTCAGATCAATCTTTAAAAAGTTATGTGTGTGCATGAAATCTAATTATTGTAAAAAATTACCCATCCAATAACAGCAATGTTTCAAACAAACATATGCGTTTGAACATGGGTTACGGTAGAATTAACGTGTTGAGTAAACGACAAAGTATTATTATTATCGTTATTCACTCACTAGGCAAACTTACCTAAGCCCCAAGCTAATAACTAATAGGAAAAAAAAAACACTAAGAAGTACCGAAAATGTGTAACCTTTATTGAAATAATCAAATCCCTAGTTAAGTGGATTACTTTGTGTATTTGAGATGTATATTCATGGGTGATTTAAAAGGCTGATTTTATGAAAGGACGGACATTGAAAGAAGGGTGAATGCAGGAAACTCCATTAATAGAGGACTGAATTATGTGATGTCGCCAATAAAAAGCTGGCTAATGAAACGCTACTAGCAGTCCACAATGGAGTGTTAATACCAGCGCCGACGTATGGCAGTAAGTCATGAAACTGGTAGAAGAAGGATGACAATAGATTGAATGCTGTAGACATGAGACCCCGAGGCGTATATTTGATTAAACCATGGTATGACCGTGTTGCAAATGTGGAGATCCGGAAAGAATTCAAGTCTGACGTAAGCGTAACGAATGAGATTAGGACAGGGACGCTTAGATAGTTTAGACATGTAGAGCGGAGAAACGAAGAAAAAAGTGTAGTAGGAGTATATGAAAGGAAAGTGAATGGTAGAAGAAATCAGGGACGTCCGAGGAAGATGTGGTACAATTATTTGAATATCTAGTATGTCAAGAGTCAGAATAACGAAAGAGACAATGCATGATTGTGAACGAAGAAAGGAGTGTGTGCCAATATAGAGCTGTGTAGCGGTTCATTATCTCTACCTACTCTTTCGGATAAATAGTGTTAGTTACCTAACTAAAATAGATTAGTAAGAAAGCATTAAAATGTCCACATTCCATGTTTCAATCCATATTCAGATGATTTCTTTAACCGATTATTTTAACTGCCCACAGAAAAAAAAATCGATCCTACCAAATGGAGCTTAGTTCACGACGACATCAAAAACCTGACGGCATTTTATTCTTTCGTATAGGTATATACATGGCCTGTTCAAAAGAAAAGGTGAATTTTGAATTTTCGCGGGCTGTGTACATTCGATTATCGTTTTTTTTTGTCTTATGTTGGTACACATATGTTTATCATATGTTAGCATTATAAGCCATTTTGGATTAGTGGTTTTTTTTTGACAACTAGAAAGGTTAGTCACGTTTTTGTGTGTTCTTCGATTTTTTACATTTGAAAAAAATGGATCAATTCTTTTGAACAGGCCTCGTATCTACGTTAAATTAATAATCCGCCTGATAGTATCCGACAAATATCCTACGATTATTACAGCGTTTCGTAACCAGATGTTGTTATGCTAATTCGGACACTAGTATACGAATTTTTTAAAACAAGAAAGCATGTTAATAAATACGAATAGCATGTTTCAGATGTGATTACTTCATCGTGCCGACAAGATGCTGAGCCAAGCCCCGGTGAAACAAAATGATTAATCCGGAAACTCCATCGCTAATGAGCTAAATCAAACTGCAGCGAGTAAATGAATGCCAGTGCTCCAGTTTCTGCTTAGGTTGTTTATTAAATACACGAGCTGCAGCCAGTGGGTGCATTTGTGCAACAAAAACTACAAGCGCTAAGTTATTCTGGAACTGACGAGAATGTATCGACCACCGAAACTTTCTGCACATTATTTTTGCAAGCCGTTTTTTTATTTGTATTTTATTTTGCTCTCCAAACGTGAAAAATGCACCTTTTTTATAACAAAAAACTATTTTCTTAACAAAAGATTTCTTATTTTATTGTATACACTGAAAATCATGCTCGAAAAGTAGATCAGTTAAATTAAACTCTAAATAAGTACCATGATTGCAATGTTCTTTTTTTGCTTTTTACGTTTTTTTAAAACTACAAGTAATTTCCTTTGTGAGTGATGTTAATTAAAATTTTCATATTTTAACAATAATCTTTTCAAATATCCGTCTATCTAATATTTTACCCTCATATCGTCGCCGGAAAGGCAAAAGTGCCATTTCGGTAAATTTATACCAGAGCACTTAAAAGTTTTTTTTTACAATAACATTCATTCAATTCAGTTCAGTACCTGGTTGGATTTTAAAAAAAGTTAACTTATGTTACTTAATGCTCTCAGTGAGTTGCCTGAAGCGACAAAAAGCTTTAAAAAAAGTCCCAAACTTGTGTCGCTTGAGTCAAGTCTTCTCTCAAATGGTAAATATATATTTTAGATGGCTGAAGGGCCACAAAAATCTTTGGAATCAAACGAGAGTCAAAGCATTCGATGCAGAAAAAAAAACATCAAACTGCATATTGTTATCACTTTTTACCAAAGAGCCGCCTTAGGCCCCTTTGCCTTTCCGGCGACGATATAATGTATTTTAGCAGACATTATTCTATATTTTAAATGGGAAGAACTAATATTTTCTCTCAACAAGTTAAGTTACATCCCGTGATTTTTCAAGGGTAACAATTAATTGTATAGCAATTGTCAACATCTGTATTAAAAAAAATAAAAAGGTGTGATAAAGTGAACATTTTCGGGGTACAATTTTTTTTTTTATATCAATCGAATGTTTTTCTTTGGTAAATCTTAATTTAGACAAAACGTTCCGAAGCACCGCACAGAATTCTTTCATGTAGGTATTGTAAAATAAAATAAATTGCCGAGAAAAGACGTTTTCAAAAAATACAAGTCTTTTCAATCTTAGTGAAAAATTGTTTTTTTTTAGTCACCTAGATGAATTGCGAACAATGGAAGACTGAGCCGAATTTGGGAAAATCGACATTTGATTTCATCAAAAACCAATCCATCTCCTCTCTACTTCTGCTGACAAAAAATATGTCATCATTCGTCTCAATTAAATACATATTATCATGGAACCGATTAATTTATTGGACTGTTCCAGATTCAAATCTACAGAGGAAATTTGAAAGTTTGTCGAGGCCTTGAACTGCTGGTTATTAGTTAATAAAGGTTTCCTATTTTTTCCGATTCTGGAAATACCTTGAACACTTGCTCGCTGTGTGGATATTTATCTAGGCCAGCTCAACGTGGCTTTTGTGAGGTAAGCATATGAGCATTAATTATTGAAAAATATTAATAATATACACAGAAATGAACTTCAAAAAGATATAGAAAATAAAATAAATTAGGTTGCGACGGAGATAAGAACTCAGGACCTTTACTCTATCCGGGAGTACTGCATTTATCAACTGTGCTACCGAAACCTATTTACATGCTTTCATTTTTATATTTCTCATATATATATATTTTTTTAAAACAATTTATCGATAATGCCACCAATTTTTATATGTGTGAGCTAAGTTCTATCTGAACACAATTGCAAATAAAGATGGTGTCATGAATGAAATTCATAATGTTTCAATAATTAATATCACAATGAAGCGTAAAGCTTTGATGTTAAGAGTCAGCACTGAAAAATGATTCTAAACGTTACTTTCTAGCATTCTAATACAAGCAAAGCTACAAATTATTTATATGAAAAAAATCTATGGGTAGTTAAAAAAATGTCTGAGGTTTACAGTGAATACAATTTTACAGAGGAATCCTTTAAAATCAACGAAAAACACAAATATTTAAATGTTCGTAAAAAGTGCAGTTCTTAAATCAAAAAAGGCATTTTTAACGTTTAAACTAAAATTCTAGTATACTTTTCACAAAGACCGGTAAAATGTTCCGAATTTGGTTAATAACCGAGTGGTCAAACGCGTCGGATTCCCTCCCAGGCGTCGCAGTTCAATCCACTGCTAGCTAAGTACCCTATCATTGCGGGGCTTAGGCAACACTTTGGTCAAAAATGAGTTAAATATGCAGTTTTGAACAGTTCTTTTTTCTGCATTTTCTGATTCTTAAGACTTTTGCGGCCCTCCAGCCATCTTAAATATATTTACCGTTTCGGAGAAGGCTTGACTCAAGCGACACAAGTTTGGGACGTTTTTTAGCCTTTTGTCTTCAGGTAACTCAGTAAGGGTATTGAGTTACCTAATTCATTTTTTTAAATCCAACAAGGTACTGATGACTTATGATTTTTTTCGTAAAACAAAAACAAACTTTAAACTGCTCTGGTGTAAGCTTCCCAAAATGGCGCTTCCGTCCTTTTGCCTTTTCGGCAACGACATGTCTCTAAATTTATCGCTTCTGCAAATCAGAAGCCAAATAAATATAGTAAAAGAAACGCTGTCATGAATATGGTCGATCTATTGGGTTAGTCAAATTTTTTTTCCCGAGTAATAATATTTTATTAAAAGGAACCCCAAAAAAGTTCGCGTTATTAAGACATTATGGTGAAATTTCTGTACTCGGACCTGTTTAGCTGCAATAAACCACTAGCCAAGCTTGAGGTGACGCAATATCTTACTGCCCGCGTTACTAGGCTGCTCTATCTCTGTTATATTTAAGAGTGTTTTTCCGGAAAATGCTAGCAGACGGAAAAAAGGGAAAAAGCGTTAATGTAACCACTGCCATACCTTCCTACTTCAGTGGCTGAAGAATTGTTTTGACTAGAAATGGGAAACAGTCAATATTTAAATTTAAAATTATTTCTTAAATATATGCACTAATTAATTTATAGTTTTTCATTTTCTACTTGAAGCAAAAATCTCGTCGTCAATTAACAATAACTCAAATAAAGTTTTTAATGTAGTACCTTCCAAACTCACCATTTAAAAAAAAAATGTAAAAAACATCGGATATCTTGTGATTTTCCTAGGGAACTGTAATCTTTGGGGATACTGTGTTGGGTCTCAGCAAAATAAGTTCTGAATTTGTATTATTTTACGTCTCGTTAAGTAAAATTAAAGCGTAGCTTTGTTTTGTTTCCCTAGTTTCCGCTTAGTTAAAATTTGGCTCAAACGTACGATCTCGGTGTCACTGGCACGAAACGCTAAGCGATATTTTACCATAGATAAAACTTCGTTTAAGACTACATAGGTTTTTGCAGGGTAATCATAAATATATTTATAAATGAATGATAAAATTTTGAATTATAATAATAATAAATAGATTACTTCTTTAGGGCCATTTTTGTGGGAAAATCACCTTTTTATTTCATGCATTATGATAAACAATTTTTTTTTGTTTACTATGAATATCTGCATGGTTGTTTTTTAAATTTAAACTTTTGTTCAAATGTCTATAAAATTTACCATTAAACCTTCGCGTTATCGTTATTACTATGATAATAATAGTAACTATCAACCGAAACATATGTGCCTAGAGAAAATATGACGGAAAATGAATAGTAGAAATAGTCGGAAAAAGAGGAAGACATTGCACCACCAAGTAAATCGAATACCTCTATCGGGTTTTTTTTTATAGTGAATACCACACAAGATTCTCAAGTGCTCCCAACCATCTAGAGCCAGTAGACTACGGCAACCCCATTTGGGGTATCTTGTGAGACTGAAGGTAGTGGGGAGAGGAAGGAAATGAAAAAGAGGAAGGTTGGGAAGTACCTAGTTATTCAGATCTGGTCAAGAAACACGACTAATGCCATTTTTAATCAATGTTTCGATTCTGAATGGTGGTCCTTCACCAGGGCGATACGAGTATCCTCCACTCTGGAACGTGCCGCAAGTATACTTTATATTATTGTCAATGACTTAAATGTGTTATAATATATATTAATTAAACAAGATTTATTTGCGCACACCGGGTTTGAACCCACAACCTTTGGATTCGTAGTCGAGCGCTTTACCACTCGACCACGGAGACTGTCGAAGACGTCAAGACAAGAATCAGAATAACAGAAGAGTATGTATGAGACGATGCATGAATGTGACTGAAGTAAGGATTAAGTATCAAGACAGACTTGTATGTTGATCTATCCTCTCTGCCTACCCCTCTGATGAAACGGCGTGATGGTTCGTTACTTATTCAAAAATTTTTTTTTCATTTACAATCGCCGTTAACTAGAAATACTTTGTACAACAAGCAAATTATAACATATCTATATGTTATGCACTAAAATACCTTCATTCGTACATTGTATAAAACCCTCCCCTGTACACATAAAGCAACCCTTGTTCACATAGGGGGCGGGTTTAACTGTCGGCTACAGATCCGCTTCCTCGTTCCGAGAGTTTTTGGTAAAGCCGGCCTCGCAAAAAATCACAAAACCCATGAATGTTTCACAATACATTAGAACCGACGATCAAACGGATTGCGGGGCAAAAAGAGCCTGAATTTTTAATAAGAATTTACAAGTGTTTGTAATGAACTCAGCATTACGAAAAAAAATATTCAGACTGTTAAGAGTTGTGTAATAAGCTACTTTAATTGGTGATTTTAATAATTCCAAGTTTTAAACTTTATTCCACTTTTTTTTTTAAGACCTGACCGGTTTCACCTTACGACGAGCATCTTTAGACTGGTATAATTTTAAGTAAATCAATAGCATATATACTATTAGTGTCCGGAATGGATGCTAATTGAGTCTCATAGTGAACATCTGTGACTTTAGGTTATGTTGTATTGCTGACACGATTCTGAGTGGTTTTCTTTCAACAGGGCGATATTTAGAGTATCTGCCGCTCTGGAATTCAAATTTCAATTTAAAGTTCAATTCTCAATGTTAGTCTTTCACCAAGACCACACTTAGAGTATCTACCACTCTTGAACGTGCCGCAAATGTACTTATTTTGTAAGAATCAAATGGAATACAACATATATTAATGAAATTTATTTGCGCACGCCGTGATTTAAACCCACTACCTCTGGATTCGTAGTCGAGCATCTTAACCACTTGACTACGGAGACCTTCAAAAGTTCAAACTGTTAGTTCAGATGGAATATTTGCCCAATTTATATACGTACTTTGACCTACCCCACAATATATGAACTTTTATTAAAAAAATAAACCCCTAATATTAAATATACCTATACCATCCTTTCATTCGCATTTTCGAAGGTAAATTACAAAGCGTTTCCAATGAAACCTCAACTAAGTACGAACTTTAGATTTTTTCCGCTCGTACGTAAAATATCCTTCCATATTATGAAATTTAAAAACACAATTTCCGGCACACTCTGTTATTCCGATTAAGGTGAAATTTGCCAATATTACCTTAGCGTGGTCTGACGCAAGGTAGGTTCCAGGAAAATTGAATACGAAAATGCGAATACGTTAAATAACGGTCATCGTAATTTTTCAAGCAAGGGTAGAGCATGGAGATTAATATTTTCCTACATAAAATAATCTACTTCGTAAGGAATATTATGTTTGCAAGTTTTTAAAGGAGCACGGCTTGGTTTGTTTACGCATTTTCGAAAAAGCCGATATCATTTTATTTAATATGCAATATTTTTTAAACTTTTAGAAGAAAACATGTAGAGGTTAGCGGGGTTCAAGAAAAATATCATGCCAGACTTTGATAAAGCGCATTTTAGTTTGGGCAAACGTTAGACAAAATACCAAAGAAAAAAAAGGAAAATTTCGTTGTCTAAACGTGGTCTCTCAACAGGGCGTTACTGAGAAAATATGACCATTCTGGAACGAATTGCAAAAAGGTTTAAATTTCGGAGAATTCTCTTCACTATCTCACGAATAGATCTTCAAACCAAAGTATTTACAAAGTACCGTTTTTTACATCTCTGCGATATTTTAGAAATTCGTCGGTTTGAAATTAAAAACTCTACTCTTCAAATCTGAAATCAATAAATAAAGAATTACTAAATTCGAATTAACTTTAAAGCCTTAATGCTAATTATTTTTATATTAATTATTGAATTGATATTAATAATCTTCAACGTAAATACAATATGAAACAGAAAAATAACGGTCGCGACCGAGACTCGAACTCAGAACCTCTACTCTACAGAGTTGACAGTCAAATGATGTTTAATAAGATAATTTTCAAATAAAGAATGAGATCGATTAAAAATCCTGGTTTCTAATAAGGTATCGGTGGCTCAATTGTCAGAAGCGTTACTCCCGGATGAGTAGAGGTTCCGAGTTTGAGTCTCGGTCGCGACCGTTTTTTTCTGTTTCATATTTACGTTGAAGATTGTAAATATTATTTCAATAATTAATATAAAAGTAAAGAATTGCTTCATGGTAATATATTTTTAACGTTGAGATTTAGTTCAGATCAAAGCGGGATGCTGAGGTTATGGAGCCAGTTAACGGAATCGATAGTCACATGATTCAGCACAGATGTGCCTCTGGGAAACTGGTGAAGGGGACATTATTTCACAATGTGTTCTGTTGTTTGTATGTGTCCACATTCACACAATTCAGAGTCTTCTAGATCCCATAGCGACTACACCGGATGCGGTTTAGCGAGGCCCACGTCTTCTGGAGTAGAGAAAAACCTGACAGTTTAATAGTTGAGTCCACAAAAAAAGCGATTGCATAATTTGTTATAACACTGTATTATATTTAACAATACGTTTGTTTTACGTACGTCCACTAAGACGCTAGTATTTTTGTATTGAAAATTCTAAGCAGTGAACTTCAAGATACTAGTGAAATATTAAATTTATTTGAAATATTTTCATGATTTAATAATACTATTTTTTAAGAACCCGACCGGTTTCACCTTATGACGGGCATCTTCAGACTGGTAAATCTATGGTATATACAAACTATTAATGTTCGGAATGGACGCTTATTCAGTCTATATCATAGTGAACATCTGTGACTTAGGGTTTTGTTTTATTGCTGACAGAGGCGTCTTTCCAATAATTTAATGTAATTTTACATTTAAACAAATACTTTCGGGCAGTTTTATTATCTTCTGAGGTTTACATAGTGATGCGTTATATGCGTCTGTATACATATATATATGTAATATGTATCATTATCAGCTTTATTTTTGGAGTTCCACTACGAATTAACAATTTCAAAATTATAAATAATTGAATATTTTGAAGTGCAATCCAAGCTTTCTAGAACTTCATAAAATAAATTTATTATGAATGCACGTTTTTCGAACCACACCGATGGAGGTAATTACAAATAGCATTCGCAGTATAAATGTCACGTCGACCTGAACTAGTGATTGGAAATTATTCCGATAGGTCTGGCGCCGGTTTCATAGGAAGGAAGCTGTATAAATCCTGCCGTCGGAAATGAGAAGAAGCCGCTGAAATTTCAGCCGTGCTTAATCAAATCACGATGCATTTTTCTAATGGTGTTTGAGCTTGAAGCTTTTCGAATAGAATTATATTTTTCAAATGCACGAAGAATATTAATAATAATTAGTATTTCATGTGCATACTTAATTAATTAAGACAAGAATATTTGCTATCAATTAATCTTTACCATAAATCAGAACAACTTATGGTTATACGAAGCAGAAACTTCATACTTCTAATGAGGTTATTTGATATCGTCAATGTTTTTGAGAGAATATGGAAAAGTAGAAGTCAAACATTTTCAGTAAACGAATCACCTACCTCCCTACTTCCATTATGAAAAGCTGAAATTGTTGCTTATGCAACTATACTTGCAGCATATTAATCCCGCGACGTATGGGTGCAAACCCGATGCTTTTGACCACTCGTCTAAGAACTGGTCATTTTGTTGTATAACTTTACAAATTATTTTTTATTATTTTTTTATTAACTTTTTGTTTCTTACATCATTTTTTTACATTACCTATCTTACTAAGTCATTAGAACCTGTTCTGAGGTAGTTGACAGTGAGTACAAGTAGAATAATATAAAATATGTTGATATTTGTTACACAATGCTAAATGATACAACAGACACTGACCGTAAAACTCTCTTGATCCATTAATTTTCCCATATAAGATACATTGACAGTAGGTAAAGTTGCAAGGCACTAAATCCTATAATTAATGACCGTGGAGACGATACAAATATATTTGCATTTTACATCGTAACAATCCTATAATTATTGATAGTGAATACATTACCTGAAGAAAAAACAAAAAAAATGTTTCAAACATTTAACAATAGTACGAATGGCAGTAACTATAAATTTGATTAAAATAACATCACTATAAATTCATAACTACTAGTAATAGTGATAATGGTGAGCGTACTTTATGAAGTATGTATATTTAAGTTATAAACGTAGGTATATTTAAGTCCGTTTGAAATATAATTTATATTCTACCTAAATATAACTAATTCAGAAAATAAAAATTTGACTCCCCGCACCCACAGGGGTAGGCAAATAAAAAATGCCACGTAACTCTGTCCCGATTTGCTTCATCCACATTCATATATTCTTATCTTTTATTCCGGCTCTTGTCATGACAAGACTCAAATATTTAATTCACTTGACCTTGCCATAACTATAACCATAACATCCCGGATTTATTCTTTTATCTTCTAGCACTTATAATATAATTCGTTTTTTTTTCAAAGTTTCACCATAAATTTTCCTGAAAATTTGATATCCATAAGAAGTTTTGTGCATTCTTAAATTATAAATTTTAATATTTCTGGATAATTTACGACAAAACTGCGGAAGCAAGAACTTCAAAGTTGGCTCTTTGTAACAGATTTGCAGATAAAGTTCTTTATGTAGGACACGTCGATATGATATGGAGAAGAACTGAAAAAGCGATAAGATCATTGGCTCTTGGTCTAAGCGACGTGCATCAAAAACTCAAAGTAGTGCAATTTAATTTTTAAAAAAACCATAATCATTACGTTTACACCATGAGAAAAACACAACAATTTTTTTTTTTATTTATCCCACCAAGAAAGTTGGTCAGTTGGAAGAAGTAATCACCTGGCCACATCGCCAATGTTAATTAATTATTAAAAACATAAGCTGCCCCGTTACCTGCTTATTTCTAATTTCATATTTATTTTAGTAGCAGACTTAGTTTGGTTTCCAAACGTAGATAAGTTCAATAAATTCAAATGATCATAAATTTTGTTAATTATTAACACATTTTATGATTTATTGTAACATCACAGTGTCAAAATTTATTACGAGCTCAGTGTTATTATGTACTTAAAAATATTTAGTAATGGATGTTCTCGTTTTATGTATAAATCACCTTAACTGCCTTTATTGCTGCCCTATAAAATAATTTATGCATAACAAAAGAGCCCCTGGAAAATATTGTTTAGTTTACCTGGGAAATTTTAATGGCCCGCTGCAATTTATGCAGCTCGTGTGCCTTTACTATTGAATCATAATGGTAATAAAAAATAATCGATTTGAACTTTCCTAACTTTATTTATTAATCAACGTGGAATCAAATTTTATGTATTCTATTGATGACTATTTCCAATGTTCATAAAAGCAATTATAACTACTGTGGTCTTGTCTCATCAGACACAGTTGTCTGAGTATTTGATTTAAATAAATAAATACGCTTACTTTGTTTTAACAATCCGATTCTATAAACAAATAATTGCATCATAGTAAGATATGCGTGGATACCTTTGCAAAAAAAATTAAATGCTCTCTTTAATAAGAGGTTACAAAGCGACCGAAATATAGAAAAGTCACAGATATTTTTTTAATAAAAATTCAAACGAATGAAAAAAACTGTTTCTTCGAAACTTGTTCAGTTCAGACCTCAAGTTGCCATAAAGGATGTAGTTATTTGAATATGTTTTTATGTGGTTACCACACAAGAACTGTCCGGAACTAGTGGAAACATGGCATCTCTTGAGGCTGAAGGGAGTGAGCAAAGAAAGGAGATAGGGTGAAGGAAGATAGACAAGTGGGTGATTATTCATATCTGGTAACCAAACGCGGTTAAAACCATTCCAAGCAACGTGTCAATTCTGAATAGTTGTATTTCAGTAAGGCGATACTAGGAGTATTTACCACTCTGGAACGTATCGCAAATATATTGTGTATTATTTTTTTTTTAATTAATTAAATTTGATAAAACACAAATTAATCAAACAACACTTATTTGTTCACGCCGTGATTTGAACCCGTAACCTTTGGATTCGTAGTCGAAAATCTTAACCGCTCGACTACGGAGGTTCTCATTGAAATTTTCAAACGATTCTTGGAATACCAAAAACATCTATGTATTATTTATTAACTACGTAATTATACACTTCATCTATTCACAAATTCACATAATTATGATATATTTTTTTAACTTTAGTTTTCAAATTGTAGCAAATCTTTGAGATATTCATATCCATTAAACTAACTAACTAACCATCACGCCTTTTCTCTGCTGGGGTAGGCAGAGAGGACGGACCATACAACTCTGTCTTAGCACACACTATTTGCTTCATTCACATCCGTACATCGTCTCATATATACTTTTCTGTTATTCTGACTTTTCACATGACCCGATTCAAGTATTTAATTCACTAGATCTTGATCGTGTATTTACTTTCGCATCATACCATATATTATTTTCACACTCCTTTCTTCGTTCATTCGCTCTACATGCCCAAACCATCTAAGCATCCCTTTCTTGATCCTATTTATCACGCTCACATCACCCTTGTATTTTTTCCGGATATCCACATTTTTAATAATTTTCATATCCGGTAACAGAAATGCAATAAAAATACCCTTTTTGTTTTGTGATTTTTTTAAAATATGTTGTTATTAAACATTTCTCTAAGTATTTATAATTGTTTCAAACATAATCGGAAAACCAACGTTAATGCATATTCTAGGAATTTACATGAAATGATAAAAAATAAACATCAAAAACTATAAATTTCACGCATTTTATCCTCAAAAGTTTTCAGCTTATGATATATAACTTGCCAAGATATCTTCAGTTCTACGAGCAGATCAACACTCATTTGTAATTGGAAACTACCATAACGTAGTTAGCTTTAAACAGTTTTTAACCGTTCTCAGGGACAGCATTCAAAACGTTTTCGTCTGACGGCTTTTAATTACTTCCACAGAAAACTTTATTAATTAACATCTACACGATTTTGATAACACTGATTTACTAACAAATAATTACCTTCCGAGCCACGGGAACATATGATATCAACGATACCTGCCAATTTTCTGAGGGATAATGGTTACAAACCGTGATTTCACTTGTAACTAAATATATTTGCGCTTATTACTGAATACAATCGTTGAATTAATTACCGTTGAATAATAACTAGTTTACGGTTACAACTGGAAATTCGCATTGCAAAAGCAGGCCCCCCCCCTGAAGAACTTTTTAAATAGTTTTTTTTTTTCAAATAAAACACGTTTTTTTAAAGTGGTAGGGCAAAGAGCTAGACGTCTAAATGGGAGTCTCTTTCTTCATCAATTGTAGCTGATAAGTGATTTGCAGGCCTCGAATAGGTTGTCCCATCTTTTTAGATAGTTTTTTATTTAAAACTTTTTTAACACAATACATATTTGTTCAGCCCTGAAGAAGGTTCAGGTAGAGCCGAAACTGGCTGGTATATGTATCTAATAAAATGGTGTCAAAACAAAGTTACTTTTATTTAAAATTTAAAACTTTTTTTTTAGAATAGTACGTAGTGTTTGAGAAAAACCTCTTAAGGTTTTGTAGAATTAAAAAAAAGCCAAAAAGCCAAAGGTTTACCAGTATAGATCTTAACTATTAATAATAATAATAAAAGTTTTATTCCAGAAGGTATGCAGGAGTAGTGCAATGCAATACATTCCATAATTTATAATAATACATAGTAATAATAATAATAAAATAAAAGTTGTAAAACACACAATAATAAATAACTAAAAATTAAATTAAAAAACAAACATAAATTCATAAGAAAAAAAATAATAATAATACATGTAAGAATTATTAAGGAAAGATATTAGATCTCATGCCTGCAAAAGCGTAACTTAACATCAATAGAAACTAAAACTTTAAATAAACCGTAATGTAATACAAATCAGACGTGTTTTTAGATTTTATAAAACATCGGTGCAGTAAGAAGGTTTTTTTTTACCTACAAAAGCGATAAAAACTTCAAATTAAGAACACTACTAATAATCACACACGGGGTAAACCTAGTAACCTTATATTTTCAATATTTGGTTCAAATATTACATATAATAAACCAAACAATAATACGCAAAACTGATTTGATTCGCTGGATCAAATTTCATGCTCTAATAATTGACGTAATTCTGTGTATAACCTTTCCATAAAATAATAGTAAAATTGTATCCTGAATCAACTATCGATTTCCATACACGAGGGATAATGAGGACGAACCTTTATTTGTCATATTTTAATGATGAACTTGTACTGTGAATCAATCCTGAAGTCGTGAATATGGAGAGCGAGCAATATTAAAATTATGATATGTCTATGAATTCGGGAGACCATAAGTTCGTTTCCAGCTAACTAACTTACTAACTAAGCATAACGCCGTATCTCCGCAGGGGTAAGCAGAGAGGACGGTACGCCATACAACTCTGTCTTGGCGCACACTCCTTACTTTATTCTGTAATTCTAACTCTTCACATTGCCCGATTCAAGCGTTTCATTCACTTGATCGTGCCATGTCTTCCTCGAGCGTCCCCGGCTTTTTCTTCCATTTACTTTCGCAACATATATTATTTTCACACTCCATTCTTCGTTAATTTGCTCTACACGCCCAAACCATCTTAGCGTCCCTTTCTTGATCATATTCATTAGGCTTACGTGAGCCTTGCATTCTTTCCGGATATCCATATTTTTAATACGGTCTAACATGGTTTTACCGCACATCAGTCTACTTTCATCTTTCCTCTACCATGTTCCATGCCTCACTGCCATACATCAGGGTTGGTATAAGCACTATATTGAGGATTGCTAGTTTCGCATCTTTGGATTTTTTTTTGCGCCAACAGCGTTCAGTCCTCCATCAATGGAGTTTCCTCCAATCACCCTTCTTTCCATATACTGACTAGTATTAATTATTTAAGATTTCTTTCTTATATACCGACGACGCTGCAAGAGTGGATTTAGTGATGAGTGTAATCGAAATATCTATTATTATAATCTAAATTGATTTAAAACACAATCATATTGGTTCATAAAAACCGACAAATCAAATAGTACTTTGCTGGAACCGTTTGATGCCTAAAAAACATTGACAACATCTAAAAGCCGAAATCTTCGTTTTTCTTCAAAGATAAAACAACCCCTTGTTTTCCACGGAATCAAAAGCTTGGTGTCGTTATCGTCTGTGAACGAGCGATTATAAAATCGAAACATTTCTGGATTCTTTCGGTATTTTCGACAGCTGACGTTGTCGCACGTAACATTATCTCCACGCTTTGAGACTATTACTTAAAAGTAATGGTTCGTCCGTCCTAAATCATTGCCACATTCAAAATATAGTATTCACAGCAGTATCGTTTTTTCTTCTTCAAAGGAACTTGATACAATACTCCAACATAATGTCGAGTACCTGTCGGTTTCCTTTCATATTAACGTACAAAGAGAGCATTTGAAATCAAGCTTAGTTTACTAAGAACTTATATAATTTATATAAAATGGAAAAGGTATAAATTCAAAACCCAAAAGACACACATGATTTTGATTTACATCTAAAATAAACTTCTCAGACGTCTAATTTTAAAAAAAAATGGTATAACGTTACACGCAATGTGGGCCTCAGCAAATTATTATTAATCTAAAAATGATAATGATTTACTCTTCAGATTCGAGAAGATACTTTATTTTTTCACAAAACGAATGTTTTTGAATGTCTACATTTTTATTAAAGTTAGTTCATATTAAAATATGTTCATTCACATATTTCCAAACCAAATACAAATAAAGGTTTTGTGATTTTCAACAATATTTTTAAACGCTTGTAAATATTATACGTTGTTTTTATAACAGAAATGAGAATGCCTTAGAAATTACAATTATCATTCTCTTTTACAATTCCCCTCAAAGGAGTCTGAAATAATATTACATTGTATTTCTGTTGTAGTACCTACTTAGTAAATCTTTGTCGTTTTTGTGCCTTTGTACTTGGCACCAAATCAGGAAATACTTTTTCAAGCACTTGTGAAAATTTTGGTCCCTTTTCGAAAATTTACTTACGTACTCGGGCACATTTTACAGGTACTGAAAAGTTTAAGACTTAACCATTTTAAACTGATATCGCAAGATCCGATTTTTTTACCGTAGAAAGTTTATATAAATGAAAATGTGTAACGTGGAAAGGTAATTAATTTGTTTATATGTGAACGGCTCACGTAAAAAACCCTCTTTCTTAATTTTTTTTTATTTTTTCAGCCAACAATCTTTTTTAGCTGTGATATTTAAAAAGTGGTTTGTTACCACTTCACAACGAAAAGCTAATTTAAGGGTGGCATGATAATTTACAAAAAAATACGATTAAAACTGAGGCAGGTTCTGTTACAATGGTGACTAGACTACATTTTTTTGACATTAAACGTCTGATTTGACACATAATTAAAATTTCTAAATTCAGTTCTTCAAAAAGCCACACTACTCGCGCAGTCAACAGAAACTGAATGTTAATCTTTTCACATCTCGGTATGTATCTTAATTTATCTTATTTTTAAATTCAGTAAGTACCTACTTTAAAAGATAATTTAAAATAACAACATGTGGATTTGATTCACGTACAATGGTTAAAAACTGTTAAAAAATATTGTTTTTACTTACTAAAACAAATGCCATAAAAATCAACTCCTTCCCAGTAAACTGTGCAATATGAGCATGGCACACACTTTCCATATTTACAGATAAATATGAGAGAGCGAATAATAATTGGTTGTAGTTATGCAGAAAGCGTCCAACCCCAAAAAGATGAAACTGAGGGAAGGGCATTTGAAAATATGATAATAAAAAAGCATAACTATGCGTAATCGGCATTTCTAAAGTAAATATCAGTGTTTTTTTTCGTTATGAGCATTATTATAAATAAGTCAATTATAATCAGTCAATGTGATTATTTTTTAAAAATGTATTTCTTGTATTATCCTACATTTTATAATGTTTTTAGAGTTCAATTTGAGTCAAATATCTGCAATATGCGTTAGTAAAAAAAACAATTACAAAAAATCTATCGCGTTTGGAACTTGGATGTTTTTGGCAGATATATAAATCTGGTATTTTATCTATGGGAAACGTTTATAACTCGATTTCGGCAAATTGTGGGTTGGAAGCTTAATTTATTTATAAATAAACGGACTAAAGTCCAATTACAAAAAATACAAAACACGAAAAGGGAAAAAAGAACAACAGAGAAATAACAGCATATACTCGTATATAATATTAAATGAAGCCATGACAAAAATAGGACAAATATACATAAGAAAGAACATTCAAGCAAAGGTCTAGAGTCAAAATTTTGGTAGAATCGTAAAGAATTACAAAAATAATGTAGATTGGTATCAAAAGTTTCAAAACCATGGCTTGAGTCAACAAGTCTCAACATTCTGGACAGTAGAGAATGATACCCATAATTAGTAGAGTGATGGTTGAGGAACAGCATAAAGCAGCTTTCTGCATAACTACGTCCAATTTTACCGACGCATATATTTTTTAAGTCATAAAAAATTGAACCCACACGAAATGGGCTGATATACACAAACCATAAACTGCATTGTTTCTTACTCATCTAAAATGAAATAGTCCTTCATACGGTAAAAGTAATGTCCTGTTGCTGTTTCTCTAAGCTCACAGAAAATCCAAAGCTTTCAGACATTTCAGGAGAAAAAAGGGTCCCCGGGGAGGGTGAATTGGCTACATTACGAGTGCTTTTACCCAAAGACACGCGCGGGCCAGTTAACTGTGAATAATTAATACGACCCGAGTCCCGCGCTAAGGAGCGAGGCAACTTTACCTTCTACCTGGCTTCGGCCTGTTTTCTTAAGTCTTGCCTCTAGGGGTACTAGAAAAATTACTGGTCAGAAACTCAAAGATGGCCCATAAACAATATAAACGTGTACGCCAAACTGATCGATTGGTAAGATGGAATGGAACTTGGCGTAACGATATAAGGAGGTATAGCTAATATTTTTACCCAACCCATAAAAAATTGCGATAAATCACTTTCTCCATGAGAGAAAAAGAGAAGAACCGTCGTCACATAATATTGCAGCACTTCTAAGTATGTAAGGATGTTCTCCGCCCGCGCTAACTTCACATCTTCGAGTCGTATAACTTACATCAACGGATTTCGAGGTTGTTTCCTATATTTCTGTTGATCAAAAAACTTGCAGTGGTTATACAAATAAATGAGACATGATGGTGATATGTGCTATGCGTGAATGTACAAATAAGACCAAACAAAGATTATGAAACATCACTTTTCAGAGGTATTTCAACAGTTTTAATTTTTTTTGACCGAACTTTAGAATTTTCGCATTTTTAATGATATGAAGATATAGAATCAACAAAAATCTTCCATCATTATTTAGGCATACTTTCTGTTATTAGTATTTGTGTGATATTTTGACTTTATAAATCATTTTAATGGTGTATTGATATTGTTTTGTTTAATGTGTTGAACAAGTATGTTTATTAAAAATGTCCGAATACCGTGTGGACGGTAACTAATAGGCTATCTAAAATCCTTCAATACATCTTTGTTTTTTTCTATCGAGTTATTATAAAGTCAACCGTCCTGACTACATTGTTTCACAAAGGTACCTCCTCCATGTCCTCCATGGATGGAACCTTTTTTTTAACTGATCCTAATCAAAAGTTTTACTGTGTTATACGCAAACCTGCTTCATGCTCTGGTTGTATATAACTACATGAACTTATATAAGCTATTCTACAAACACCGAAATCGCTATAGAAGAATAACTAATAACCTATTTAGTTAGTGTAACCTTTCTGCAAAACTTGTTTAGTGCACAGATATTCACTTTTCATTGCTCCAAAAACATATAAGCTTCTGCTTAAAGAAGTTAGTCTTCCAAACATAACATTAAATAATTATATTTTTTTTAACAAAAAACCGGATTACTGCGTTTCATTGTTTCTGTAATTATCTTAATTAAAATTTATTTTCAGTGTGTTAAACGCCAATGTATCCTAAATGTAATAATTAAATAACATTAACTAACTCATCTCAAGTATACTAACGCACAGTATGAATGGCATCCCCAATTGCAGTATGTTGTGAGGCCGAAGGGAGTGGGGAAGGGAAGGAGTTAAAGAAGAAAAAGAAGGTTAGGAAGTATGTGCCTATTTAGATCTGATCACGGAACACGGCTAAAGCTATTTCAAGCAAGGGTTCGATTCTGAATGGTAATCTTTGATCGGGGTGATACTTATAGTATCTACCATTCTGGAATGTGCCGCAAATATCCTAAATATTATTTTATATTGACTAAATTTGCAACGACACGTATTAGTTAAATTTAATTTATTGCAAACTGTTTGCATTTATAGAATTGTAGTCGAGCGTTTTACCCACTCGATCACGAAGGTCGTTTTAAAACATTTATAACAAATCATCAAAGTTCTACAGTTTGATGCAATTTAAAATTATTTTATTTATCTGTGTCATAATCCATAAAGGTTGCATTTCAGTAATCAATACATAATGCCATATTTTTAACAATACGAGAGTTATCTTGTAGATTTTTTTAACAACGCTAATACAAATACAGAAATACCATAGAATAAAGAATATCACAGATATGCATTTGTCGTATGTGATACGTATGCACATATTTTTTGTTCTAGTAAATAATCTACCAAATAAATAGTACGCGTTGTTTTCTGTGTTCGAAATCAGAATTTTAGCGTTAACCTTCCAAACACAAGTGGGTCCATTGAGTTTATTTTCCAACGCACTCCGCCTTATTTAATTATTCATTTCAGTGCTCGAATCTAACACAACGTCAAGTAAACTTAAGGGGGGTTAAAACGCAAAGTTTATTTTAAACACTACTACATTAATAATTCAAGTTCAAATCGTGAATTAAACAATAAAAATTTCCTTGTGCGTACGAGTGTGAATTGATCAAAATAAAAATAAAAAATCTTTTCAAATCCAAATAAGTAATACATTATTACCTAACTGTAATATATATTTACTCTCGAAATAAGAATATAATTATGGATATATTTTTACCCAACCTATACATATTTACAATAGCTCACTTTCTCCGAGTTTTTACGTCGTAAACCGCAAGAGAGAAAGAAACAAGACAAGTTGTCATATAATATCGCACCACTTTTAGGTATGTAAGCATGTTTTCCGTCTCCCGCGTCTCCGGCGACTCTGCCCACTACGTTTTGTTATGCGACATAACTCAACTCTTGAGTATTTAATAGACTTTTTTTTTCAATGTTTGAAATGTGCGTTTATATGGCTTACTTTTACAGGTCATTTAAAAAAAATACACAATCAAGTCAATTCAATGTAAATATTAAAGAATTGTTATTTTTTTATTATTTGTTACTAAAATAAAAGTTAGACTTACGTTCAGAAAACGTAATTGTGTAAAAACTAAATTGATTTTATTTATTTTTATTTAATAATTTACAGGTGTATGTTACAAAATGTCTAAACTTCGATGCCACAGTCAACATTTAAAATGCGTTGGAGCACTTTAATCCATTTTTAACGCAAAATTTAATAAATATTCTTTGATCCATTTTTTTCAAAAGTAAAAAATCGATAAACACACAAAAACAAGACTAATCTTTCCAGTTGTCAAAAACAAACCACTAATCCAAAATGGCTGATAATGCTTACATATGATAAACATATGTGTACCAACATAATAAAAAATTTAAAAAAAACGAAATTCGAATGTACCACAGCCCGCGAAAATTCAAAATTTACCTCTTCTTTTGAACAGGCCATGTATAATACTTAACTACGGGAGAGAAAAGCAAGTAAATTTATTTGGTTTTTAATTTAAGTTTACACTCGCAATAACAGATTTTAAGGTTGCTAGTAAAATAATTTAGCTCAATTAGTTTTAACTTAGATATCATTTGAACCATATCAGGTCCTATGAACCAAGCTTACTGCGTGCAACGACCATTGATTTAGCATATTATTATATCCTCAGAAAAAGCAAATTCTTCTGGTTAAAGTGTTCACCGTTTTCTAGAGACAATCGTTTAACATATAATATTTTCGTAAGATGGAATGAACATGCAAAAGTTTGAGTGTGGCGCCGTATTCTGGAATTAGCCTTTCGCGTCGGTTTGATTGATTTCTCAGAAAGTTTACAAGTAAATACCCAAATACTCGTATTGGCACTACCGACATTTTCGTACAAATCGAGTAATACAAACAAAGCGCAGTTAGGCACTTCAGTTTTCTGACAGGTATGACTAAATCGGTACTGAAGACTTATGAATTTTATTGTAAAACAAAAAACTTTTAAAGTGCTCTGGTGTAAAATTCCCAAAATGGCGCTTCAGCGCTTTTGCCTTTCCGGCGACGAAATCAATATTTAACATTACATTTTAAACTATCACATAACAAACCATTATATACATATGTGTACATACCTACAAAGGTTTATTAGTCATTTTATATAGATATATATTAATTTTATAATCTGTCTTAGATTAAAGCGTTATGTTAAATATTTATTTGAATTTGTAATCTGTATTTCTTTAAAATGTTCTGAAGATGTCATTACACTGACAAAACTAGTAGGCCATTTTTTATGAAATAAATAAAATATAAAACACGGTGAATCAAACAGTGCTATTTTTTAAATTATTATATACTTTGATCACAAAGATTATATATTTAACAATTTAAAATGTATGTTTGTTTCTTAACTTCCAAAATATCATATATATGTATATAGATGTGAGCGTAATGAATAGGATCAAGAAAGGGGCGCTTAAATGGTTTGGGCATGTAGAGCGAATGAACGAAGAAAAGAGTGTGAAAAGAATATATGATGCGAAAGTGAATGGAAGAAGAAGTCGAGGACGCTCGAGAAAGACATGGCACGATCAAGTAAATCAAATACTTCAGAATCATGTGAAGAGTCAGAATAACAGAAGAGTGTCTATGAGACGATGTATGAATGTGAATGAAGCAAAGAGTGTGTGCCAAGACAGAGTTATATGGCGGTCCGTCCTCTCTGCCTACCCCTGTGGAGAAACGGCGTGATGGTTAGTTAGTTTGATTCGTTATATCGGTATCCATAAAATACGTAATACCAATCCTAAGTGATTGAAGCATTCTTAAAAATAAATCCTCATTCTGAAAATTCAATCCACTGACCAAGCACCCTGTTGGGTAAGCACTATGAAACTTTTTCAATTTATTACATGTACTTTACGACGGCTATAAGTAAATGCATCTTGATGTAGAAACTCAGCACGTGGTTCGAGAACAGCCATCAAACAAGTTGCCCTGCACCAACTCGTAAAACGAATGTATAAAACGAAATAATTGCGAGTGCCGAAGGTTTTATTAGGCATGGGCATATGAAGGACCTCATATGTTGGCTAAGTTATTTTAGTGCGCAGTCAACTTGACTTGGACTTTCTGAGACGTCGACTTTCATCGTGGTCACTTGGGGGAGATTTACATTTCCAGTTAAGACGGTAATATTGTCAATTCAAAACTACTTTCTGAAAAGGTTCACCGTTTGTGATATATGTGGAAAGAAAACATTTAAAAATATATTTTTTTGAAAATTTAAAAAGAACCAGACCAGCGAAGAAGATTATAATTTACATTCACAAAAGCAATAAGTTTCTTAGACACCACAAAAACGCATTTCTCATGTTTGGATCGCAAACATCATTTTCACTTAGACCGATATAAAAAAAATAAAAATAAACTACAGAGAATACCGCACAAGAGTCTCAACTGCTCCCAACCGTCTAGGGCCAGTGGGACTATAGCGTCCCCAATTGGGGTTTGTTGTGAGGCTGAAGGTAGTGGAGAGTGGAAGGAGATGAGGAAGAGGAAGGATGGGATGTACCTGACTATTCAGATCTGGTCACCAAACACGGCTAAAGCCATTTCAAGCAACGTTTCAATTCTAAATAGTGGTTTTTCACCAGGGCGATACTTATAGTTTCTACCACTCTGGAACGTGCTGCAAATTATAAGAAATTTATTTGCGCACGCCTAGTTCGAACCCGCGACCTTTGGATTTGTAGTCGAGCGTTTTACCACTCTACCATGCAGGTATATGATTTTATAATACCGTATTTAGTGATATGACGCGATAAATAATAAATTCAACGAGTTTCTATGTCTTATATAAAGAGTTCCAATGTTTTTTTTTTCTGTCTGGGCCGATTGCACAGACTAAACAAAAATGTTAATACGTCTAATGAAACCCCCGGGAATAGTTTGACATTGGAACTTAAAATCATTAGTTACGACGTTATCCTCCTGCCCGAGGTAGTTTTTCCTCGGGGGCTTATTTGCCTCCGTGCTGTATTTGCATATTGCTATTTCATTTAATGTGTTTAATTTGTTTCCTCTTGTTGTGCTCGAGATACTGGGAACATTATAGGCTTTAAAAGGCTAAGTAATGCTTATTAAAATTTAAACTGCGATTCTCTATTAGAATTAATGGCATTTGTCATGACAAGAGAAGAAAGAAAATAATATACTATCTCGGGTGAACAATATGGTACGCTGAGCAGAACATCCGCACAGTCGATTGTAGTTAATCAACGTATGATTGAAATTTAAATGTAGTTAATCAGAAAGCGTCCAACCTACAATTTGCCAAAATCGAGTTTTACATGTTTTCCTATTGATAAATACGTGATTTATATCTGCTGAAAACATCCAAGCTTCAAATACAATTGATTTTTGGTAATTGTTTTTTTTTACTAACGCACACATTGCAAATATTTTACTTAAATTTAGGTTTTAAGACATTATAAATTGTAGGATAACATAAGCAATACTTTTTTTAATAAACATGATGATAGATTATAAATAACCTATTTATAATAATGCTCCTAAAGAAAATAAATACACGTACATTCACTTCGCAAATGTTAAATAATGATGTTTTATCGTCATATTTTCAAACGCCTTTTTCTGTTTTATCTTTTCGATGTTGGACGCTTTCTGCATAACTACGTCAATGTATATATCAAATCATGCACCGTTTGCTCAAATGAAGAGATAACCTTTAAAGTTTAAACCAGCTACCTCCGAGATGCCCACTTACCCACCCAAAATTCACAATGTGACGTAGGAATTTATCAAAATTGCATATTCTCCTTAAATGCGACATGTTTACAGTATCCCTTTCGACAAAAGAGTTATAAATTATTATATCGGAGGGTCTTTAAGTAGGGTTTACCCCTCCTAGACATTAGACCACCTCCATCCAGTACAAAACTGCCTACCCACGAGAAGTACCATAATATCCTTCAAGGGAAGGAAACGTGGTGCCTTCGACGAAAATAAGTCTGCATTATTTATTGATATGAAAAGGAAAGAAAAAAGTTCAGACCCAGGACTACATAACCTTGGCTCAACGGTACAGCATACCGAGATGGTAAATGTTTGATTTCTCTTGAGACAGTTTTGTAAACGAAACATTAAAAATTTGAACTCATTTTATTTTTAAGACGACAATGACTAAGTCAAGACCTACTTAGTTATTTCGTTATTCTATACATAAATAGACACGAAGTAGACTCAAAACTAACTTTTTATCCTTAGATACAATCACAGAGTAAATAGTATTCTCAAGAAGCAAAAAAATATTAATTAGAGTAAAAATTGGACAACACGAGAGAATCGAAAAGTACACTGGAACTGTTTAAAGTTTACTATTTATTAACAATTCCTTACAATTACAATTGTTTGGGAATTATAAAAAAATATTTTTCGTCAAAATCCTTCGATGAAAAATTTACTATCGGAGAATTTAGTAAAACTTTGACCTGGCTTTTAAGTTCGACTTAATAAAGACAAAGTATTTTCCCAGAGTTATTATTATGTTTTCACTTTTTATAATTGTTTAACGGTATATTGTACCAGGCAGACCAAGCCATATACATAGCCTGTTCAAAAGAAAAGGTGAATGTGTACATTCGATTATCGATTATTTTTTTATGTTGGTACACGCATGTTTATCATATGTTAGAATTATCAGCCATTTCGGATTAGTGGTTTGTTTTTGACAACTGGAAAGGTTAGTCACGTTTTTATGTGTCCTTCGATTTTTTTGAATAAAATCCATGATTTGTTTTTCCACAACTCCAGGACGCTCATCGTCATTAACATCTTTTCGGCCTTCTGTAAAGCGCTTGTACCACTTATAAACACTTTTTTGAGACAAAGTAGACTCGCCGAATGCCACAGTCAACATTTTATGAGCGTTGGAGCACTTTATTAAATTTTTAACGCAAAATTCAATACATATTCTTTGATCCATTTTTTCAAAAGTAAAAAATCGAAGAACACACAAAAACGTGACTAACCTTTCCACTTGTCAAAAACAAACCACTAATCCAAAATGGCTGATAATACTAACATATGAGTACCAACATAACAACAACAAAAATCGATAATCGAATGTACACAGCCCGCGAAAATTCAAAATTCACCTTTTCTTTTGAACAGGCCTCGTACATGCACAAGATGCTGACCGACTTAAAGAGACCTGGAGAAAGGGGCGGCCTGAAGCCTCCTTAGTTTTATTTGAAAGCAACCGAATGATTACATTCCGCCATCGGCTTTCCTTCATCCATCCTGCTCACGGACAAATCAATTATATAGGTCACATGAAAAATAGCATCTTTCAAAATACTCAACCATTAATCATGTTATGAATTTTTATCGTATCTTGTTTTCAAACTTCACAAATATAATTGTGCAAATTTACTCATTTACCGAATTACGAAATGATAAGTTATCTTTTTTACAAAAATGCGAATGAGGCAAACGAGGGAGAGCAAATGAAAATGGAATCTCATCCACAAATGACCGAGACCCCCAGTTCTTAGAAAAAAATATGTCAAGACGGGAAAGTTATGAATTTCTGATTTAGGTATGTAATTATTTTGTTGGGGAAAAAGTTGAGTCCAACAAAAAGTCGCAAGCTCAAGACGAAATGAATTCCCACACAGAAGAAGTTGTTAAGCGGAATGGCAGTAATTTAACAAGACTTTTGTCAGAAAAATACTTCAGAAGTTGGCCATGACGAATTAATTTAAGGACTTTTTGCCATTTAACAAGTTTACATGAAAAGAAGAGTCTTCATCCGTTTAATAAATGTACAGGAAAGAAAAGTTCTTTGAGAATGTCGATCACAATCAGGGTATTCAAATTGGTGGCGAATGTATTATTTTTTTCCGGCAAAAACGTTCCGATTGTTTGAAACGTCAATCCAATTGGGAGTAAATTGAAATGCGGCTTGTGTATTCTATTGATTGATATCGTTTACGACTAGAATAATACGGCTATCGACATTTTCAGGCTAACGACAAAGTGCATTTTCATGTTATTTGAAAGCATACAAAGGAAAGTCCATTCGATTTTAACTTCAAAATAAATGTCAAAAAATATAGGTGGTAATTGGAAAAATGGGATATTTTGCTGATATTTCATCAAAATGACATTCAATCTTGAAAATATGTTTCTAAATCTAAAGGCTTTGAATTGATGCACTTAAGCAAAGTCTTACATAATTACACTAGTACCATTTTCCGTTTTTAATGGTGAAAGTTGGAGGAATTTTAGTAATCCGGGATGTTTTTCTTATATTTTTTTGAATTACTAAAATTTTTCATAATTTTATCTAATAGGTAGGTGCAAAGAGAAATTAACCTTTTACATATCGTCGCTGCAAAGACAAAAGAGCTTAAGCGACACGTTGGTCAAAAATTAGTTAAATATGCAGTTTTGGTCAAGTTTTTTTTCTGCGTCGAAAACTTTAACTTTCGTATGATTCTTGTAATTTTTGTGGCCCTTCAGTCATCTAAAATATATTTACCATTTGTAAGAAGGCTTGACTCAAGCGACACAAGTTTAGGACTTTTTTAGCATTTTTTCGTTTCAGGTAACTCAGTAAGAGCATTAAGTTACCTGAATTAACTTTTTTTTTCAAAAATCTAACCAGGTACTGAAGACTTATGAATTTTATTGTAAAACAAGAAAAAACTTTAAAATGCTCTGATGTAAACTTTCCAAAGTGGCGCTTCAGCCCTTTTGTCTTTCCAGCGATATTTTCATATTTTGTACTGCATTAATCTTGTATTATCTTTTCAACGGAGTGATCAGAAGCAAGTTGGAGTACGCTAGCACTGTCTGGGCTCCACATCAGACCAAATATATAAATATGTTGGAACAGATTCAGAAAAAAATCCTAAGATGTGTACATGCGTTCGCACGGAACATACCCTATATTCATGCATCACATGGAACTAATCGAGGAGACAAATTATCAAAGCTTATAGACTAGACGCAATGCTGGTCTCATAAATATAGTCTTTAAGATTATAAGCCAATTGATCGACTATGCATACCTCTTGGCATGCTACTGCTTATTCGTGCCTGAGAAATACTGCCGCAGCAGAAATCATGCCATGTTTAGCATACCCTATGGTCGGACAGATGTTTCGGCACAGCATAGCATGACAAGAGGTGTAATTCTATTAAATAAATTGATATTTTTACCGAAAAAATATCTATGTTCAAATACTTATTAATATTAAAATGTTTAGTTGTAAAAAAACTGATTTTGTTGTTTTCCATTTTACTTTAATTGGATTTGATATCTGTTGTACAATAATAAAAAAAAACAAATAAAAAATAACACCCTTGCAAAACATTATTTTTGGTATAAGCTCATCTTAAAGAGATAAAAAAATAACAATTAAGATGAAAGATTTATGAATCGATTTATGAATCGCGGGTTTCCAATTCCATACACTTGTTATCGAAGCAGTACCACAACTTTTGATATAAACTCCATTACCGTAGTACAAACATAGGTTATTTCACTCCGTCCTAATGTATACGGTTCGAACACCATGTGTGTTCATGACTAAAACATTCTGTACCCACACCAAGCCGGTCGTAATTTTTGCAACAGGCTGTAAATGAAAACCAAGTACTTTCTTTGGAAAACATGATATCTTTTTTCCGTGTTCTTCGATCTTATCGGAGTTTATTTTTTGAATCTTGAGAACGTAAGCACATACAGGCATAATTCGAATATCGAATAAAATTAATCATCTGGAAAAAGATACTTTATCACGTGACTAGGTAAGAAAAATGATTCTATTTATTTTCAAATTTTATTGAAATCAATGCATAAAACCATACGTGCTTATGAGTGTTATTTTGTAGTTGTGAGTTCCCGGCTTCGTCCGAGTTTTATTTTATTAGATTTTTGCTTTCCTATTGAACAAAACATGGAACAATCAGTATGGTTTATTGTATTTTTTCGACGGTCAAATTGATATTTAAAGGGTTCACAGCTCATGGCGGTAATATTCGGTCAACAATAGTTAACCTATGAATTTCAGACAGGTATAATACAATACAAGCAAAAAAAGTCCTAAACTTGTGTCGCTTGAGTCAAGACTTCTCACAAACGGTAAATATATTTTAGATGGCTGAAGGGCCACCAAAGGCATCAAAATCAAACGACAGTCAGAGCATTCGATGCAGAAAAAAAAACTGATCAAAACTGCATGTTTTACTATTTTTTTACCAAAGTGTCGCTTAAGCCTATTTGCCTTTCCAGCGACGATATGATTCGAATTTTTGCATTGTGCGTTGTTCTCTTTAATATAAAAGGCATAACAGTGATTGGAATTTACATCTACTCGATCTTATTTCATAAAATGATATCAATTCAATATTAAGGATCTAAATTTCTACAAAAGTGGAAAAATAAACCATAGAGTTTTATTTCATATGCTAACTCTGAATTAGGGGTTAAAAATATTTATTTGGGGATGTGATTTTTTGAAGAGTTTGATTAGTTTCTGATACTAAGAAATCACTTTAACCCTTCACATGCAGTGTAGAATCTGACAGACCCAGGTCAATTTAAAAGAATAGTTTTCTGCCCCAGGACAATTTAAAACAACACGGTTGACATTCAATACATGAAAACGGATCGCTTTTACGACTCGTTCTTATGTTCAACAGCTCGGCTATGGAACGATTTGCCGGCCTCTGTGTTTGCTCCCTCCTTCAACATGGGCCTCTTCAAGACCCAAGTTCACTCCTTCCTTTCCTCAAAAAGACCCTCCACACAGCATCCCCAAAGATGTCATAGGCCCAAAGGAAAATTATTTCCCTCAAGGCCTGCTGTGTGGAGTTATTGTAAAAAAACTATTTCAGATTGCGCGTAAATGTACTGTATAAAGAAGTTAGAATTTCTGATTTTTTGTATTTTATATTAACATTTATTTAAAAAAGAAATATTAATGTATACTAATCAAAAAAATCGATTGAGTATCGCCGGGTGCCACAGACCCCATCAGGCATTACTCGTAGTATAATTTCACCAGGCATGCGGATGGTTAAACTGAGGGCATTAAACAACTATTTACCAGTCATTGCAATAAAAAAAATATTAAAGTTGCGCAACAGTGCAAAATTAAAGCATTATATTATAGAATGTATGTACTATGGGTCAGCTGTGAAATAGAATTTTACAAATTTATTATCAATTTCTGAAGAGATGTGCGTTTGGCTTTGTTTCTGAGTCTCGGAAACTCGTCTTTATCGAGGGCATCGCAAGAAGTTAACCCCTTAACGTTCAGTCTACGTTTATTGGACATAAATTCCATCTAAAAATCCCCACAAAGTGGTCGGTAGGACCTATTTATTATCCGGAATGCAGCCCATAAAGCCTGCGAGGTTTACGGGTAGCGCCGGCCGTTCGTGCCGATGTTAACGCGGAGTTCCTTTTAACGATTGGCAGTGGTGGTCGGTAGTTGCTGGTGGCCGGTTGCTGGTGGCATTACCCTTATCTATTGCTGAAAACCGATTGAGGATCTGACCTGGAACTTTGATAGGGCCGGCTCGCGCAGTCTTATAATTTTCTGGAGGTTCGGCCCTAGCCGGTACAAAATGAACTCCGTGGCAAGACCCGACGAGGACAATAATTAGTACATTTTGAAAAACCATCAACAGGTTTTTCACAAAAGAAATTACACTAACTAACTAAACATGGTGCCCTTTCCCCGCAGGGGTAGGCAAAAGGGGACAACAACTCTGTCTTGGTACAAACTCCTTGCTTCGTTCACATTCATACATCGTCTCATACATTCTCTTCTGATTCTACACATGGCCCGATTCAAGCGTTCAATTCACTTGATCGTGCCATGTCTTAGTCAGGCTTCCCCGACTTCTTCTTCCATTCACTTTCACGTCATATATTATTTTCACGCTACTTTCTTAGTTCATTCGCTCTACATACCTAAAACATTTAGACGTACCTTTCTTTATCTTCTTCATTACGCTTACATCAGCCGTCCATTCTTTTCTGAGAATCCAGATTCTTAACACGGTCATACATGGTTTTACGCACATACACCTCAAGGATCTCATTTCCACAGCATTCCGTCTACCTTCATCCTTCCTCTGCCAGTTCCATGCCTCACTGCCATACATCAGGGTTGGTGTAAGCACTCCATTGTGGACTGTCAGCTTCGCCTCTTTGAATATTTTTTGTATTTTCACCAACAGCGTTCAGTCCTCCATGAATGGAGTTTCCTGCATTCACCCTTCTTTCAATATAATAATAATAATAAATGGATAACTTTCAACGGCACTCGTTTAAGGCATTTTTTCTGTATGAACAATAAATTACAACACAGCGACTAATTGTTTTTTTTTAAGTTCAATGTATATTTCACAGCTCCAGAGCTCAAAATAATAATAAAACCATGACTTGTGAAATATCACCTATCATCATGATAAAAATAACATTAAGAGAGTTTATTGATATGTGAATTCCAGACAAAAAACCTGTATAAATTAATTTACAATATTAATGTGGCGAATACTCGGGGGCTTAGAATTACAGGGGCCTTTCTCTGCGGGTTTTGCATATAATATAAGCTCTTGTGATTCCCCGTACCAATGGTTTAGAGAGTTTTTGCATGAACACAGATTTTCTGTTGTGTAATAATTAAGATTAGCCTTTCAGGTTGAAAGATTCTCTCAGTGCCAATAACCTCAGTGAGAGAACACTACTCTATATGC